>JAZGTJ010008612.1:0-20708 GCA_036877575.1 Botia almorhae
TATGTATGCAAGGTGTTATGGTTAGTTTTGGGGGGGGGGCCCAACTGCAATGAACCAGCTTTGGGGGGGCCCAGCTTGCAAAAGGTTGAGAACCCCTGATCTAGACAGACTCATCATATGGATGAAGGCCTTACCTGACTGACTTTGGCAGGTGTGAGAATCATGTCCAGCACGCCGGCCCAGCCCGCAACAACACCTGTGGGCACGGAGTATGCGAGCGCGATCATCAGGAACCGCATGTTACTAAAAGAGCAAAAGCTGAGATGAGGACTGATGACAGAGATCTGCTGAGATGAGAAACCACACAGAACTGAGAGCAGAAGCAGATATCCGGTGTAATGCTCTGATTAACACCTCATGCAGCATTTCCATCAGTTTAACATCAAATATGTTCACCTGACCTCCAGGAAACAGAACTAAGAGACACTGCACAACATAATGAAGAGGACAACTACACAGGCATCACACTGGACACCTAATGAACTAAAACCAACATACTGCCAGCACAGAGTCGGCTTGATTTTTACTACATCATACTATATGCCCAGATGACACAATGAAAATACTTCTTAACTACATGTGATTCACTAACAAGTGTAAAATTATTTTGCTAACAGCTAAGCAACAACAAAGTTGCTCTGAAGATGTTAATGGCTGTTAATACAAACACAGCATGTGGTTTACTCTCCAATTTGTGGTAATCCCACCCTAAGCCCCTGCCATGTTGAACACTCTCTCTTTATTAATTAACATTTTTATGAGCATCGATGCAGTGGCGGGATTTCTGTGCTTGAGCATGAAATTAGTTGAGCATTCCGCTGTGAAATCCTTCCTCCATGAGTTTTCCAGCAGATCCTCAATGACTCCCAACTCAACTAAACCCATCATCACTGTTGCCATAGTAATCAAACATTAGATGATGCTTCCAGTGAAGACAGTGAACAAAATGATGTTGTCAGTAACTGTGGGAAAAACAAGCATAAACAAACCAGACTAAAACAGTAAGAGGCACAAAGATTACACGGCCACCACAGGTATTAACTTGCTAATGATAATTACATATTTTAACTCATTTTAGTGGTTTGCTCATGCATGTTTACTACAGCTGCACAAAATAACATTATTTTAACATTGTGACTTTAGTGAAAAGCATGATCTAGTGTTTGATTACCATGATAACAGCAATGATGCAACAGTATTAGTTACATATTACATTTGTGATTTGACAACTGCAAACGAATTCTGCATGAAACATTTGTTCGGGGGTTTACACAAATTCACATAAGCACAAACCGTTAGTAAATGAGATCCACTGTCAAAGATGAAATGCCCGCAGCTCATACAAAGTGAATTCAAATGGATTCAAGGCTGTAGGAACATGTGAGCCTCAGTGAGCCTCAAACAGCATGACAGTGTAAACAGGGTGACCCGGTCCAGCTTGTGAGGGTATCGATTTATTTCTCTTCTCAGTGTATCTGCAAAAGCTCTAAACATTTCTGGCTGAGTTCACATTAATTGACCTCCTGCCAGCTCTAAAACTGTGCCACTCGGGTCAGACCTCAGCTGGCTTCTACACGTACAGATTAAGATATTCTGTTTATTAAGCATAGACTGCAAGTGTTTGCTAATTACACAGCAGAGAGAATTACATCTTTGAAGTGTATTAAATGACAAGCACAGCATATGGTGAATGGCAAAATGACATGACCAGTTCATTCCAAATTCTCTTTTGTATTAGTGATAGCAAAACCACTGACACCACAGTGAGATCAGAGGGACAGTTTGTGAATCTACAAACAGGCCTGAAATCAGATGTAGAAGATCTCTAGAGAATTCATGAGGAACACTGATAGTTATCATTGAAATCTGTTTTCATGTACAATAAATATTTAGGTACATTTTAGTGCACATTATATGCTTAGATCTTAAAGAACAATTTACACATCCAGTTCTTATACGTTCCAACAATGTGTAATTAATCATTTGTCCTCATATGAATTATTCACTATACTCAAAGTTGCCATATGACAGCTTTGTGTGTAAACAGACCCCAGTAATTATTCTTTAAAAACTAAGTTGCCTCACCACTGACCACTGAGACATTTTTGGGCGAATGATCTCATTAATTCTCTTTTCAGTATAGCTGAAAGAGTTCCGTAATGAGTCAACATTACCTCAGTAGTCTGCAGATGCTGTTTCTGTAGCTGAGACGCTGGCTGGCTGCTGCCACACTAGGAGGGATGGGAGGTCTGGACGGAAAGTACAACAGCACCCCCACAAAAAGTGCTGCAACCATCCCAAACTCTAAACGGTAAAACCAAACATTACATTACACACACATATGAGACGACATCATATCTCATGAAGATTCTAGCAAATCTGACTTTTATACATCTCTGTAAAGCTGCAATCTGTGACTTTTGTCTCTTTATCATTATCTCTGTTTAAAACATAAAACTGCAGGTTACTTTACATACTTTTCTTTATGCATGTTGAATGAACCAAACTGACATTTCCTGGAAAACCAGACAGACAGCATAAATCAATATAAACTTATGGTTGTGAATCAGGGTGAGGAGATCGTGTTGAACACTGATCTGTCACGTACTTGCTTAATAACTGATTTTGGATCATTTTTAACAAAGAAATGTTACAGATTTCATCTTTAATTATAAAATAGGCCTTATGGTATTTGGTACTTCGGTGCAATTTTTAGATACTTGATTCAAATTAATGAGAGAGAGAGAAGAGAAAAACCAGCATCATTAACAGTGATTAGATGACTCTCATTAATCGAGAGTTAACCATGAGTCTAGATTTATTACAGCACAGCAAAGGAAGGAAACACAATGAAACAACCGATCAGCTCATTAACCCTCATCTACACAAAGCTCTCCAACACACTCACCCTGTGCTTGAACCCGTGACACTGAGTCCATTACACAGAACTGCTGCAGCCCAGCACACCAGAAACACAGTAGCCTGTGGAGTCTTCAGCTTGACTTCCTAAATCTCTTTTGTCCTCTACTGGACTCTGTCCATGTTATAAAATACATGCAGTTTCCTTGGACAGGACCCACGTAAGCGAATGAATTTCTACACTGGTGTGTTTATAAATCTGCTCTTTTCTGTCATAAACGTCAGGTGTATCACACAGTATTGTTACTTTAATATTTTATATCATAGAAACATGTTATATAAATGTAAAATTATTTTTTGCTGCAAAGTGGAAACCACATAATTATCATATTATAATGTAAAATAATAATAATAAAGAATAAGTATGTTGCTATCCTCACAGATAAATAATGAAAAACAGTGATTTTCCACTGAGTCTCTGCACTGTATACAGCATCTGCACAGTATACAGCATCTGCACTGTATGCACAGTATACAGCATCTGCACTGTATGCACTGTATACAGCATCTGCACAGTATACTCACTGGTCACACAGCCCTAAACTCCGCCCCCTCTAATGGTTCTGTTAAGCTGGGCAGATCGTCACCTCTTTTAAAGTTAGGCTTCTTCAAGACATTTTTCAAACTCTGATACATGTGAATGAACGTTTGATGCTCAATGTTGCACCAAGTTTCTCACTGAGCTCTAAGCCACGGGCAACTCAACACTATTCCAGGCTGAAAGTACAGCTGTGTCTTAACACAGACAGCATGTCAATCTGCTGCTGGGCAGAACCTCTCTCTCTCTTCCTGAATGTTTTCATTTTCTGAATCAGTTAAGCAGAACACTGGCAGCCAGTACTCACTGACAAGGGAATGCAAAAGATCAAGATGTTAAGACATTTGATTGTGGTGTTTTGATTAGTTTTCTGTTGCTGTGCAAAAGTCACAAGTAATTCAGAACTGATTTGGAATGAAAGATGTTTGTGGATCTCGGCAGACAGAACAGCACCTGTGTACAGAACAAACTGTATCCTGTCCTTTATGTGGTTCTGGTCCCAGTGGAAGGTACCGCTTGTTAAATGTGTGTCATTGGGTGCGGGGACGGCCAATGGACCAATCAGAAAGGCACCGGCTGACCCAAGATAGCCAACCAGTGAAGCGATAGCAGTGGCTGTGGCTCTTTGATCTGGAGCAAACCAAGTGGTAGACAGAAGAGGGCCGGCACTCATAACAGTAGGACCGGCTAAACCATTTAGAAGTTGTCCTCCATGAATCAACCTGTAGATTAGGACAGAAAAAAGCATTTGAGAATAGAAAGAAAATAAAACAAGCTTTACAAGGTTTATACATATTCTGAAAAAAAATTTAAGATGTGCTTTTGTTAGAGTATCTAAATATATAAAACAATAAATATAACCGCTGCTGTTCCTCTCCTTCATACATCGTTCACTTTAATGGGAAATACAGTGTTAAACAACCTCAGGAAATCACATACACTGAAAGTCAACCCTCCGTTTATAACAGTAATGAATAATCTGAGCTGTCGGGTCTGATTTACAACCCTCCGTTTATAACAGTAATGAATAATCTGAGCTGTCGGCTCTGATTTACAACCCTCTGTTTATAACAGTAATGAATAATCTGAGCTGTCGGCTCTGATTTACAACCCTCCGTTTATAATAGTAATGAATAATCTGAGCTGTCGGCTCTGATTTACAACCCTCCGTTTATAACAGTAATGAATAATCAGAGCTGTCGGGTCTGATTTACAACCCTCCATTTATAACAGTAATGAATAATCTGAGCTGTCGGCTCTGATTTACAACCCTCCGTTTATAATAGTAATGAATAATCTGAGCTGTCGGGTCTGATTTACAACCCTCCGTTTATAACAGTAATGAATAATCTGAGCTGTCGGNTCTGATTTACAACCCTCCGTTTATAACAGTAATGAATAATCTGAGCTGTCGGGTCTGATTTACAACCCTCCGTTTATAACAGTAATGAATAATCTGAGCTGTCGGGTCTGATTTCTCAGGATGTCCGTTTATAATAGTAATTAATAATCTGAGCTGTCGGGTCTTATTTCTCAGGATGTCCGTTTGGCTTCATGTGACTTTAACATACGTAAAGTTACAGACTGCAGCTATAAAGAACTGCATAATAACAGTTGATCTGACACTGACATACAGACTAAAAGAAATGAAGGAGTCTTACCAGCGTCTGTACTGCATGTCTTTGAGTGGCAAACATCTTATCGCTGTTCCCAGCACCATGAAGAACACTGACAGTAACAGAGATGCTCGTAAACCTAAAGAAAAACATATCAGCTAGACTGAATATCTTGTAGTAAGACTTGATTAACTGATAAACTCAGTGATTCATATAGATCTATCCACAAGACACCAACAACACCACTCTATCAGTGCATCTGTTCTGTTTAACGCATGCAGGCTTGATTCATTCTGATTCATTCTATTCTGATTTACTCTATTCTGATTCACTCTGATTCATTCTATTCTGATTCACTCTGTTTCATTCTATTCTGATTCACTCTGATTCACTCTATTCTGATTCACTCCATTCTGATTCATTCTATTCTAATTCACTCTGATTCATTCTATTCTGATTCACTCTGATTCATTCTATTCTGATTCACTCTGTTTCATTCTATTCTGATTCACTCTGATTCATTCTATTCTGATTCACTCTGTTTCATTCTATTCTGATTCACTCTGATTCACTCTATTCTGATTCACTCTATTCTGATTCATTCTATTCTAATTCACTCTGATTCATTCTATTCTGATTCACTCTGATTCATTCTATTCTGATTCACTCTGATTCACTCTATTCTGATTCACTCTGATTCATTATATTCTGATTCATTCTATTCTGATTCACTCTATTCTGATTCATTCTATTCTAATTCACTCTGATTCATTCTATTCTGATTCACTCTGATTCATTCTATTCTGATTCACTCTGATTCACTCTATTCTGATTCACTCTGATTCATTATATTCTGATTCATTCTATTCTGATTCACTCTATTCTGATTCATTCTATTCTAATTCACTCTGATTCATTCTATTCTGATTCACTCTGATTCATTCTATTCTGATTCACTCTGATTCACTCTATTCTGATTCACTCTATTCTGATTCATTCTATTCTGATTCATTCTATTCTGATTCATTCTATTCTGATTCACTCTTATTCATTCTATTCTGATTCACTCTGATTCATTCTATTCTGATTCACTCTATTCTGATTCATTCTATTCTGATTCATTCTATTCTGATTCATTCTATTCTGATTCATTCTATTCTGATTCACTCTGATTCATTCTATTCTGATTCACTCTGATTCACTCTATTCTGATTCATTATATTCTGATTCACTCTGATTCATTCTATTCTGATTCACTCTGATTCACTCTATTCTGATTCATTATATTCTGATTCATTCTATTCTGATTCATTCTATTGTGATTCACTCTATTCTGATTCATTCTATTCTGATTCATTCTATTCTGATTCACTCTGATTCACTCTATTCTGATTCATTATATTCTGATTCATTCTATTCTGATTCATTCTATTCTGATTCACTCTGTTTCATTCTATTCTAATTCATTCTGCTTTTGAAGATCTGTGTATTTCTGGTGGTGTCACACATGCCACACAATGGCACAAAAGCTGAGCTCAAAATCGTATGATTTAAATACATAAAACTTGAAGATCAACACAACTGACAGCTAGAGGGTCGTAATTTAAGAAATCTAAGTACAAACACTATCAAAGGCGAGTGCAATGTTTATGATGATAATGTTTTAAGATAATAAAATACACTCTCCCAGCGATAAGACATTTCCAGGCTGACTTGCCCCAACAGTGTGAACACTGTTACTCTACCACTATGAAAACACTGTAGGCACAGCAGTACTGATTCAACCAATTGTGTTAAAGACCCACAACCCCTCTAAACCTTGTGTCCAATCACAATCATGTAAAGCATAATGAGAGAAACAGCTTCCAGTCTTTAGCTGAACTTTATGAACTGGCTGAAAAGAAAACAGAGCTTTTATTCTGTGTGTGTTTTTTTGCCTTCACTGTGGGCTGATCATAATTCAAGCAAGAAGCTTTCCTGTGATAAGAAAAAGGTAATTTTTCCCTCTAATTACATAAAAATGACAAGATATAATGAACCCTCATTTTATCATGTGATATCTGTTTTCATTCAGGAATCTAAGGCTGTACATCCCTTAAAAACTCTCAGTAACATTTAATGGGTTTGTACGAGTACAGAAAGTCATTTGCTCTGTGACAACACAAGTTGTCACGTAAGCTTGTTATGTGTCATATGATGTTAGGGAACTGATGTGTGACTCAACATGTGACACAGATGTTGCTTTTATGATTATTACTTTCTTTCATCTGTAGGTAAAGAACCAGAAATAATCTGCATACACTTTAAATGCTACAATAACATTCATTCTCTTATGTATGAACTATGAAAACTGTATGAAACTGTCAATGCCTAAAACTTAAATATTCCAGACAGGTTTGGAACACTTTCATCAGTCATGCTGCATTTATGTTCACATAAATAATAACAAAATACACTCATTTTGGACGGAAACCTCGACAACTCACCTTTCTTGTCCATCAGCCACATAAAGAGCAGCCAGGGCAGGAAACCGACTGGACCCCACAGCACCAGTAACGCGATGTCTATAGATGTGAAGTCAAACACGTGCTTGGCGGAGTTCTGGATCGGCCCCCATGTGTTCCACACCAGACCCTGCACAAAGCTCAGCGATGAAAACATGGTCAGAACGACCCATCTTCTCCTGTACACCCGACTCAGCACCGGCGGGGTGTTTATCACTGGCTGGTCTGAACCCAGCAACGGTTCCCTCTCCCCGTCCGTGCTTTCCACCGAACCCATCGGGTGTCACTGTTTAAAAGTGTCTATAACATGAACTGATAAAAAACTACAACAGCGGCTGCCCGTTAAAACACACACACACACACACACACACACACACACACACACACACACACACACACACCGGCGACACTACAACCAACTTTACCGCGCGTGCGCTGGGTCCGGGCGAATGACGTCATGCCTGAAACTGGAAGTCTTTCTTCTCCATTTTGGATCAAGTGTTTCAGTAACACAAAGGGGGCTGTGGGCTCTTTTGTGGAGCCAAAATGGCCGCAGTTTCGTTCCCCTCTGGTTGAGAGAAAAATCGCTGGCAACTCTCACGTGAGTTTTGTTTACTAGCCGGAAAAAGATTTGACGTATACGGACATCAAGGCGAAGCGACTAACACGTAGTTATATTGTAAATAAAGGTTTGACATTTCCTCTTATGTGATTTCAAGACTTGCATTTTCGGTGTCAATGTGTAAATTGAAGTAAATCAGAACAATTGGAACTTACACTTCCAGAGAGAAATAAACTGCAGGCTTGTGACGTGGACGGGAATGTGTCTGATCTGTGAACCTGAGTGAAGAGTCACAATTCTGGAAGCGGAAACGTCAGGTTTTGTCTTTTGGCGCTAGAGGGCAGCAGTCCACTTTTCTTTGCACGTTTGTTCTGTATCGCATGTCCCGCGTTAATCTTAAACAACATCGTTCGTTTTAATGTACTCAAACCTGCAACCCGTAACTTTATGATTAAAAATAAAAATTAGTTATTGAGCAAGTACATGACATATTGTTCAACACAATCTCCTTAGCTTACCCTGATTCAGTGATACTCACTAGATGCAGACACGTTTACAAACATCTTGAATTTTTAGGCTTTCAAGAGAGATGCATTAGCAAAGCCAAAGTTCATCCAAGACATTCTACTAGCAAATAAATTGCATGATGTCCGTCTTTAACAGTTGATAGCAGCTGATGAAGGACTCTGGGCTTCTGTTTCTCAAACACTCCTCACGATATTTCCACACTCTTGGCTTTGGATTCTGAAAAGTGGATTTTTTTAACCTATGTCTTGCTCATTGCTAATTTGTGTTAACTAATGCATTTACATTTTTGAATAGTACTTTAAATACACCAACACATTTTGAAGACTGTTCTATTAGTGAGTAAAAGACTTTTTGTGTTATGAGAACAAACACAAACTGTGTTTGATTAACAACAGACTCTGAGGGTCTCACTGTGTGAGAACTGCATGTTTACCGGGTAAGCAGATTGTTTAACTCTATAATTTACACAGCAACACCTTGTGGCTCATTTTGAGAGAGGAATACTTTTACAGTCCTTTGATGGGTGAAAGAGAGAGAGAGGTAGAGAGAGGTGAAAAAGCACTAGGACCTGTCGGACTGAATCCCAAATTACCTTTCAGAAGCAGAACTGCCTAGGAGCAGAAAACAACTTCAAAGCCTCAGCTTCAACACAGCTGTTTGTAGACACCACAGTTGTGACACTGCTTCCTCTGCGGTCTCGTTTTTTGCTGGAAAACATATTTCACTGTTTAACAAGCTGATTTGACACTGTAAAAACATATTTAACCCCCCAAACTGGAATAAAACCTGAGCCAGTGCACTGCGAGGGGCTAGTTCTTATCGCACATGAATCACACATGAATCAAGCTGATATTTTGAGAGGTTTGTTCTGCACAATTTAGTGTGTCAACATGAAACCTCTGGTCTCACATTAGCTGGTGATTTTATTAACAGAACATTTACATTTAGGCATTTGGCAGACGCTTTTATTAAAAACGACTTACATTGCATTATACTACACATTGATCACTATACATTGAGTATGTGCAATCCCTGGGATCGAACCCATGACCTTGGCATTGTTAACGCCATGCTCTAACCACTGAGTTACAGGAAAGCTAACAGAAGTTGGTTAGATGACTAAAAACAAGACTGTTAGCCTTCTCTGGCTTTTAATTCAATTCAGTTTCATTTTATTTTGTTCGTTGCATACTTATCCTTTAAACACATTTACATTATAAAGCATTAAGAATATTACCTATTAAAATTGTCTAAATTTGTTCACCACACAAAACTGCTCAGCCAGAATTATTACAAGACTCTTCTGCAGTGCCCTAAAATTCCTCACCCTCTTTTTTATCATTTGCTTCGTGTGTCCCTGCTGCTGTATGTTTATGCATGTACATACCTGTAATGTTTTTGTTCCACTGCACTGTTGCACCTCTGAACACAGATCATCCAGATAACTGTGATTCTCTTTGATCTGTTTGCTTCAGAAGTAGTCATGCTGTCTTTCTGACAGATGAGTGAGCAACAAAAGCTGATCAGATTTCAGTTACACAAGTCATCAACACATGCTTGACCTGCAAATGCTGGTCTTCACTGCCACCACCAGCTCCAGCGGAGGGTGAAGAAGCTGTGAGATGTTGAGGCTTAACGCTTCGGAGCTTGTTTTTGATGGATGGGTCTTAGATAAACTTATCTCAGATGAAAAGCCACCTCCTTGATGCTTCTTTATTTGCTAATTATTGAAAAGGAGGGATAAAAAACAGACGATGACAGGAGTGTTCAAAGCCCACATTTTGGTGCATGTTACAGGAAACTTTCTAAGACGCACATTCTTAGACTTGGCTAACGTTGTCAATAACTTCTCTCAAAGTTATAAAAACTGTTCTTGCAGTAACGTTAGTATAATGTTTTTTAGCGTTATATAAAAAACTAACAGATATGATTTCCATCTTTAGTCACTGATACAGTGGTAGACTTACACGATGGATTTTGGTTTAGTTTCATGCAATTGTTCTGTTTTTGGAAAATACATTTAGACTTCAGCTGTGGTAAAAGACATCAGTAAAACTTTTCATTAAAAAAAACTTTTTCAATAAAGTTTTGTTTGTTAATGATGTGTTTTGTTAGTAAAGTCTGTGTCTGCTGTGTTAGATATTTTTTGTATGATAAAATGTACCTCTATTAACAGCCTTTTGCAGTATAGCTGCCGGTACATTGTGTTCTGTCAGGCACGCAGCGGAGGAGACCTGCAGACAATAGAGTGATGTGTTCATTTCAGTATTAAATACTGCACAAGATTCTTTCAGAACAGAATTACTGTTATCTGAGTAATTTGGTTCACTTTGGACGGCACACAATGGATTCAGGGCAGGAGAAACTAACATAACAATCTTCTCTTGGGGAAACTAAATTTATTACAGACAGTTACACTGACCTGTCAGAAAACCATTTAGCATGTGTTAGTAAAACTATTAAAGGGGAAAACCACTGGGAAATTCTTGTCTATTTTTAGAAACTGTTAAAGGCACACCTTTATACATTATTCAGGTGACTCATAGCTTCTCTGTTTTTGTGAGTTTTGGTAAACCTTTCCGTGAATGCATCAGTTGGGTTGGATTTTGTGGGTAATGTCAGTTTGGCTTTAATTGACTTCAACGTGTAATGGATAAATTAACCTGCAGTTTTATTTTTTAAACAGAGATGGCAGTAGAGAGGCAAAAGATAGTTTTAACCCACCTATATAGCTGTGGAATCCCACAATCCTGTGCAGGGTTGACTGAGACGTGTCTGAGAAAGTATTTAAAAGAACTCATTTATAAATGTCTTTTTTTTCTTCTAATTCTTCCGATTCTGTTTGTACTGAGTTGTAGTCAATACACAATGTCTGGCTATCTCTCGCTCCAATTTGTTCTAGATCGTTAGACGTTATGGTGCCTTAAAGCCTGTCCAAACCAGTTTCCTTAGGAGGTACCTTCATATAAAAATGCTGTCTGTTAAGTCATTGACTGAGTAGTCAGTTTTTGCTTTCAGAGAAATCATCTGTTATGTTAACTGATCAGACATCTCTTCACAAGACTAAACTGACTTTAGTTGTGCTGTTTTCTGCTAAAATGAATCTGATTGGCTGTTTCAGATAAATATGAAGTGAAACTCACAGACACACAATTTGACTGCCTTGTAAAGACACTATTAAATGGACAAAAATATGTAGATTTTTTATATAACAAAAGATGAAGACATGAACTGTAGTTTTAATGTCTTCATTGAAATTGTGTGTTTGTGAGTGAATGTAATTGCATAAGAGTACAAGCATTCAGTTGTACTGTTACTCCAGTAAAGTAAACATTCCCAGAATAACATTCAGTATGGTGATGAGGCGAGCACACCCCTCCCGTATCACACGCTCTAACAGAGCAGCAGGCCTGCCTCTGGTAATAGTTAGGGATTGTCTTAACAACTTAACAGCACTTGTGTTAACTGAGTTATGCGGTTTGTTGAGTTGTTATTTTTTGTCACACATTAAAGATGATTCAGTTGGCGTGTGCCTTACAAAGATCACACCAGTATTTTAAAGTGTTTCCTCCTGTACACCCATGACTGGCACCTTTAGCAGTGACTCACTGACTGAAACATTTTGCTGTTTGTTAAAGTTCCTTTGCTTTAACGTGACCTTAAGGAGCATTTGTGTTTCTATCCTCATATATCCTCATATATAACTCATATATACTGTGTTCTTGCACAGAGTTGAAACATGTGCTTATAAAGTTTTGTTCATCCTGATAGTTGTCTGCAAATAACTACAGATTTTTTAATCATACAGACTGAAAGATAATCTCTGAATTCAGAGTGGTGTATCTTGTTTGAAGATACAATGTACAACCAAGTTCATGAGAAGACACAGTTTGCCTCTACTCCCATGCGTCATATTCAATGTTTAGATTAGGTGTAGTTGTGATGCCTCATGCTCTGACATAAAGAAGCTGTCACGTCCTCACGCACAGATCTAGATAAATAGGTTCTACATGCCATAGAAGAACCATTTTTGTCTGTATGGTCTGTAAAGAACCTTTAACATCTACAGAACCTTTCTGTATCACAAATGGTTCTTTATAGTGGAAAATGTTCTGTTAGGCTATATATGATTTTGTTTGTGTGTGTGTGTGTGAGTGAGTGAGTGATTTTGTTTGTGTGTGTGTGTGTGATTTTGTTTGCGGTGTGTGATTTTGTTTGTGTGTGTGAGTGAGTGATTTTGTTTGTGTGTGTGTGTGTGTGTGTGTGATTTTGCTTGTGTGTGTGTGATTTTGTTTGTGGCGTGTGTGTGTGTGATTTTGCTTGTGTGTGTGTGATTTTGTTTGTGGTGTGTGTGTGTGTTTGCCTGCGGCATGTTTATAGTCTCATGAACATTCCAGCAGTCCCGCAGCAGTGTTGGCGCTCTGGCAGCTCTGAGTGTTTTTCTTTACCTGCTGCACTCTCTCCCTCAGCGTCTTCACCTCCTGCTCCTCTCCCACACAAACACACACAAACACACACAAACACACACGTGTTGGTTTTGCTGTCATGATGACTTTCCAGTGACATGTTGGTTTTGTGAGCTCATGATATTATCTGTCCCGTGTTCCTCACACGTTTATATTTTGTTTCCTTTAAAATGTTGTGTAGTATCTCAGGTTGTATATAAATGTGTGTGTAATATGCATGTGTGTGTGTGTTGTGTGTGCATTGCTACGATACTCGCATCAAAATATTTTTCCTTCTATGTGAGTGTTAATACTTGATACTTGTATCTTTACATGTGCCACTTTGTCTGCCTCTCTTGACAGATGTTGACAGCTTCACTTCATGTAATTATCTGAGTGATGTTTTGGAATGCACATTGTTTTGCAGCGTCGTGCCGGGATTCGGCTGAACCGCCCCGACCGTTGGTAGGTGTGCAGACTCGCTTTGTTTGCTTTTGGTATTTTAGTAAAGTGTAAGTGTTAGTAAGTGTTTTGCATCTATGCCTCTGGGGTTCAGAAAAGTTACAAAATATTTAGAAAATAATATTTATATTTTACATAATCTGTACAGAAATAACATCTCTTGATCAAAATAACTTTGTAACAACAGCTAGAAAATAACTCTTAAATAGATAACTGAGCAAAATGAAAGACATGAGATTGTGTTTCATTGGCTTTCTGTACATTAAAAAATGAAACAGAGCTACACACAGAATCTGAATTCTCATTGATTCCTAAGAAGAATCAATCAATTTATTTCATACACATATTCATGACTAACCTTTTCATAACAGCTGAGATTTTGTCCTCTTTGGTACAATTATTAGGTACAATACATTTTCACAAACTTCTGTTGTTTTATTACGACAAAAACAACATTTTCAATGGCAGTTTTTCTGATTTCAACTTAACCTGCAACTTTTCAGTGCAAACATTGTAGCAATCATTCACTTTGGAAAGCGAAAGATCATGTTTCAAGTATTAATGTAAAGATAAGTGGTAAAAAGTTGGTTTGTCATAACTCAGGATTACTATACACTGCATGTGGCTCTTTATATGAAAAGGGTACGTCCACCTCTCTTTACCCTTTTAAAGGCTTTGCAATATGCAAGTGCTTTTAAATTGTGCATTTTAAGTGCTTTACTCACTGTAAACCAGCTGCACAGAATTTCAGCCGCTCTGCAGCGCCGTGAGTGTTTCTCAGTGTGCAGATGAAGAAGGTTTTGTGAAGTCTGTGCTGTACCATTTATTGCACTCTGCAACATAGACATGCATGCATTAGTGGAACAGGAGAAGAGTTGCAGCTGCAAGACAATGTTGTCCAGAGGTGAATGAGTTAATAACACTCGCACTCTGTTACAGACACTCACAGACAGTCACTGTTCTGACTGGGAATGAAAATCTCCACCTCATGTGGAATGATTTGTGTTGTGTTTTATTGGAAGGATCATGTGAAGTCAGTGCTTGTACAACTGTTTCTAAGTACTTCAGTCACTCTGCAACAACAGCTTGAAAATGTCCCTCTCTCGTTTTTTGCTGCTGGAGAGAAGAGGGAAGTCCAGCCACTTTTTTACATCTAGAAATGGCAAACTAGAGATAAGCTGCTTGGTGTTTCCAAAGCCTTTAAGTTCATTAAAATGCACCATGCTGTCATACATCTTACGTTCAGCTGCTTGATGCACACACACGTGTGATTGTACTTTGAGTGAGTACACACATCTCAGGCACAGCCACACTCCTCTACAATCATGTTAGGCACATCTCTCTTGACAATGTTGTATTCGTCGTCAAAGTAAAGCATTGACATGGTGCTGAGTTTGGTGGGTATGCAGCAGGAGCTGACCGATCCAGCACTCATACCCCTCATGCGATATTGGTTTACCACTGCGGTGTGGAAAGAGGAGGCGGAGCCTGGAACCTCTGCCATGTAAGCTGGGCAGCTGCCCTCACAGTAGTTGCCATAATACCCTGCTGGCGCAATGATCCAATCACTCCAGCCAATGAGACGGAAGTCAATGTAAAGCTGCTGTCTGCAGCACAAGCCACCATCGGTCCCGTCACAATCTAGACCTCGTTTCCGGATACGATGTTTGGCATTTGCCTGCTGAGCACGCACCACCAGGAAGGGACGGTGTGCGGGGTTGCTCTGCTCCACCAGGATGGGCAGAACGTTGGTGGTGTCACAGCCCTCACAGTGGATGTCCATGTCTTGCCGGCGACCTCCTCTGCTCAACATTTCCTGTACGGCTTCAGACAGAGGAAAGGTGTGCCAGCCACTGCGTTTCAACTCCAAATGTTTCTCTGTCATCAGCCTGTGTGCACTCTGCTCACCAGACTCATGGTGATGCACTCGAACCGTAACCTTCCGTCGCATTCCTTTCTCCTGAGCACCTGGCAACAGCTTAAAGTACAGCCACAGGTTTGCCTGCAACACGTAGAGGTTCTGATTCCCCTCACTGGAGAACAGGAAGTACAGGCTGTGCTTCGATGGAGTCAAGTCATCTGTAGGAAGAAAACATTGTTAAATCAAACAAATAATGTTTCTGCGATTTGATTTACGCTCATATTCAAGCTTGTGCGAGCATGCAAGAGAACATGCAACCGAATAAGATTTATTTATCTTTGTTGACTCTGATTGTAACAAGACAACACAAACACATCTTGACTTCTCTTTAACAACACTGACAAACATAAACTACCCATCTTGTCCAGACAGACTAGGTGCCACAGCAGAGCTCTGGGCCCAAGTCCAGTTAGCAAAATATGTATATTGCTTATAAAGGTTCTTTTGGACACCTAGATAATTAGAGAAATTCACCTAATGCATAACCCAGTTAAAAGGCTACTGGCTAATGTTAGGAAAATGTTTTTACAACATAAAATTGTTAGAACCTAAATCATTTTCTGCCCTCCTGATTTAAATACCAGAGCTGTTTAAGACTGGCAGTTTCTAAAGCAGTAAAATAACCATGTTTGCCAACAGATTAGTTTGCCTCAATTCAAACAATGTCACACAGAACGGCTTGTTGAGTTGACAGCCTCCTCTGGCTTTTACAGATGTGACCAAACAACCAAACCTGAAGCAGCTGATCAAGATCTTTGACACTGACAGAAACATCCAGACAGGTGTGCTGGAATAGAGTGGAGATAAACTGCAGCTCTGTGGACCTCCAGGAACATGGATTGGTTGAGAAGATTCTCTCTTATAACATTTTTAGCTTTGACAAATTTAGTGGTGTTTGAATAAGTAATTGNAAAAAAAGCTGGTTCTCCAGGGAACCTAATCCACTCATACCCTAGAGTTCATCACTGACAGAGAATCAACCCTGGAGATACGTCAGGTGTAAACAAGCATGTACTCGGATAACAGGGAACACACACTTGCTGAAACTATTTCTCCACTGTTTTACCCTGTTACCTTATATGCCCACTATGTTATGTTATACAGAGTATTATTCACTGCACTGCTGTGGTCCAGGTCATTACTGCTTACCTGCATTTCTTCAGACACACTGCGAATGGACATTGTATAAATAAAAACTTAATACTAAATAAATAAATACTTTCATAGTAACATTTAAAACATCCCTGTTAAGATAAGATTTCTATACTACACATCCAGACTCCAGATCAGCCATGTGTTGACAGGAAATGCATGTTGAACTGCCAGCTGCTCTTTTCGGTCAGTATTATCATGCTGTTGAGGGGATTAAAGATCATGAGGAATAAATGAAGCTGAAAAGACAAATATTCCACATCCAAATGTCATTAGGAACAAAAGTTTGATAGTTATATTACCAGTTAATTAAGAAAAGGCGTGATGCGGTTCCTCTTATTAGCGAATTTACATTTACGCATTTGGCAGACAAAGCGACTTACATTGCATTACACTATACATTGAGTCTGAGTATGTGCAATCGCTGGAATTTAACCCATGACCTTTTCGTTGTTAACGCCATGCTCTAACCACTGAGCTACAGGAAAGCTCACGCTCTAACCACTGAGCTACAGGAAAGCTCACGCTCTAACCACTGAGCTACAGGAAAGCTCACGCTCGAACCACTGAGCTACAGGAAAGCTCACGCTCGAACCACTGAGCTACAGGAAAGCTCACGCTCGAACCACTGAGCTACAGGAAAGCTCATGCTCGAACCACTGAGCTACAGGAAAGCTCATGCTCGAACCACTGAGCTACAGGAAAGCTCACGCTCGAACCACTGAGCTACAGGAAAGCTCACGCTCGAACCACTGAGCTACAGGAAAGCTCACGCTCGAACCACTGAGCTACAGGAAAGCATTGTCCGTAATTCTTTGATTGTCGTGTGTTTGATGCTCACTTCCGTTCCCGGAGACGGTACAGGCTCTATAACACTCACCTGGTAAAGGTCACAATGTGACAACCTAGTCATGATTCTTTGCCAGCATATCTAATTAAATGTTTAGAAAGGGTCACAGATTCTAAGTGCTCCTAAATGCACGTGTCATTAAAACCAGTCAATGATGCCATGAAAGCTCTTTTACACACCTGACTCGGCGAAACTTATAATTTCCGTCGTTTCTTCTTGCATGTCGTTGTAAACCGCTTGTCCGTTCAAGTTGGGAATCTCAACCCGTCCGTCCTCTCTAACTTTACCGACGTGAAGTTTGCGCAGCGCAGTCACCATGGCAGCTGCTGGAATAGGATGAGTGATAATCGGTCTTTCTCGCATCTGCAGCCGGTTTAATATGTGTCTCTTCACCGCCTCCAGAAAGTCCGTGTCCACTCGCCCCGAATCGTCCCGATGTCCGAGTCCACATGAGACGCACCGAGGGTCGTGAGACGCGGTCTCAGCCCACACCGTACACCGAACCGAGAGCATGCAAGCCATGAAACACGTCACAGGCAAGATGTGAATTCTCATTGTCCTAAACAAACACAATCAAACAAATCAGTTCATAAACTCCACCTGAGGAGCTCAAGGGCACCTATAAACAAAACAAACGTGTAGTTTCATGAACCTCCTTTGACAGATGTCCGTGCATCATACTGTCCGTCATCCGGTAAACACGTCATTCCTAACTGGCCGCAGTGAGAAAAGACGACAACATTTCCTCCTTTCCGGGATGAGGGACAAATTATAGATGACGTGTGACGAAACAAAATAAAGATGTTGTGGCTCTTACGAGTAACTTTCCACCGCAGAAAAACTTAAATTCGTTCAGTGAGGTCAGAGAACTCTTTACATCGACTGATGTCTGGTCTTGCTTCTCTCTGCTGGTGATTCTACTGGTCCCAGTCCCGGATCAGTCCAACAGCCGGAACAACTGGATCTTTATATGAATAAACCATATTCATTTTTTTCAGTATTCAGGTGTAGACTTACAATCTTGTTTCTTTTAAAAATAAAAAGCAATATGATTCAAAGCGTGTTTACATTTACGCGTTTGGAAAATGTGTGTTTTTATGTGCTGTCATATTCCTTGACAAATAGACATGTCTATAAACGCCAACAGAATTCTGTTATTGTCAAACAGTACAGTACAGTACAGTACAGTACAGTACAGTACAGTACAGTACAGTACAGTACAGTACATGTATACATTAATAATTATGTATCAGTAGTTTGTTAAAACCACGTGAAACTTAATATTTCTCGTCAGTCTACGAGTGATTATTTTTCAAACCAATAAAGCGCAACCTTTATCATTTTGTTCATCTGTTTGTATTTGTATCTGTTTCCATTGTTGTAACTCATATATTCATTTAAATACTGTAGGCACGTTTGCAAAGGGTCACAGACATTAAAAGACAATGTAATTTCGATTGGCACTCGCTTTGTTTTGTAGGATTAACACAGTCTATGAGTTTTGGAAACGTTGTCTTAAGGCGATGTCAGTCTTCTAATTAGATGCCATAACGCCATCTATCGGTTCAACTAAGTATTTACACTTTCTCTAGCTATAGTGTCATAATATGAAAGTTCATCATATACACACAATTAATAGCTATATGAATTTACATTTAATCCATCTATTATATATGTGAAGAGGAACTTGAATGTGTGTCTTAGTATACAAAACCTTTTTCTATAATTTAAAACTACTGACGCTAAAACTGTTCAGATTTATGTAATTGTCATGTTATGTAATACATGTGTATTTAGATGTGTAGCCCCCACAGCCCATGTAATCTACTCCAGGATATATTGACATACATTTACTTATGGTTTATTGACATACATTTACTTAAGTAAAAATGTTTTTAAAAATGTATGACATCATATCCCGTTCAATTGTTCCTGACTAAGATAAGTCCGGGGGGCGGGGTGTACGGTTAGTGACATCACATCCGGTTGATTTGCATGGCATGGGGGTGTTTGTGTATGAACGAGTGTTAAATGTGTTCCTCAAGATAACATCAAGACACTGTCGAGGACAAAGTTACTGAGTGGTAATCTCTCTTCATTTACCCCATCTGTTGATTTGAGCGTTCATACACTGATTATAGATCTGATCGATTTACGCTTGTGTTGTGATAGATGTGCATTAAAGGACATTATAAACGGAGGACAGTGTGAGCACGAGAGACCGGCGCTTTAACTCACCTTGCGCTCGTGTGATTGATAATAAAGCTCGTGGATGTCGCGTGTATTAACCATGTTTCTCGTGTGACTTTAAGATAAACTGAGAGGATCTAAGGTTTAAGTGCAGTTTAATGGGATGTGTGATAGGACAGACTGGTCGATAATGTCAACAGATCTGATTGATTGTTCCGAAACATTTATGTACTTTTTTTGAAATGACAGAACAGAGCATGCGGTTTTTACTTTTATTCAGTGTATGTGTTTCTTTGCTTATAGGAAACAAGACTAAATTAATTTCTAATGTGATGTGCATGAGAAGAGAGGGTAACATCATGTGTGTGAGTTACAGAATGACTGCAGGGTCCGAGTTCAGCTCCACAGTGACTCTGTGTGTGTGCTGTGCAGCTTTAGACAGCTCGTATTCTCTACAACATCTTTTACATGTCTGATGATTTGAGTGTATTTTCAGAAATCTCATTTAAGATCTGAACAGTTCTAAAGTAAAATAACTTGTAATACCATGTAATAAACATTCAAATCAGACTGACATCAGTGGAAAACAGTTCATACATGCACGTGGTTTTGGATCAGCTGTGGTTTCTCTGAGTAACATATAGAATATTGACACTTTTTTCAGCTACATAAGATAAGTGAACTGTATAGTGAAATGAAAATGATTTACTTCTTGTGTGATGTTAAAGAGCCATATGATTTTGTCTGTGAAACACAAAGAGAGATGTTAGAAGACTGTTGGTGATGAGGTGGACTATTACATTACTATAAACTTACTGTTGTGAACTGGGATACGGTACAGAGAGCATTTTTAACACTTACTGTTGTGAACTGGGATACGGTACAGGGAGCATTTTTAACACTTACTGTTGTGAACTGGGATACGGTACAGGGAGCATTTTTAACACTTACTGTTGTGAACTGGGATACGGTACAGAGAGCATTTTTAACACTTACTGTTGTGAACTGGGATACGGTACAG
>JAZGTJ010008613.1:0-20707 GCA_036877575.1 Botia almorhae
GACATAAAACAATACAAACCGGGTTGATCAAACCGGTGTCCTGACACTTACAACCACAAATTTAAATGTATTTTATGTAATAGACCAACACAAAGTAGCACATAATTGTGAAGTGGAACGAAAATGATATACGTTTTTCAAATTTTTAAGCGAATAAAAATCTGAAAAGTGTGGCGTGCATTTGTATTCAGCCCCCTGTACTCTGATACCCCCAAATAAAATCCAGTGCAATCGATCGCCTTCAGAAGTCACCTAATTAGTTAATAGAGTCCACCTGTGTGTAATTCTGTCTCAGTATAAATACACCTTACTGCCTTACTGGTTTGTTAGAGAACACTAGTGAACAAACAGCATCATGAAGACCAAGGAACTCCAAGGAACCAAGGATAAAGTTGTGGAGAAGTTTAAAGCAGGGTTAGGTTATAAAAAATATCCCAAACTTTGAACATCTCAAGGAGCACTGTTCAATCCATCATCCAAAAATGGAACAAGTATGCCACAACTGCAAACCTACCAAGACATGGCCGTCCACCTAAACTGACAGTCCGTGCAAGGAAAGCACTGGTCAGAGAAGCAGCCAAGAGGCCCATGGTCACTCTGGAGGAGTGTGCAGAAATCCACAGTTCAGGTGGGAGTGTAACGAAGACGCGGAAGCGGCGGGTTCCATATGCAGTATTTTATTAACAAACACAATCCAAAAACAGGCAAAAGTCAAAAACCGGTGTAGAGAGCAATGGAGATGAGACAGGGGCAAAACCAAAAGACAGGCAAGGGTCAAGGTAGGCAACAAACAATCAACAACACTGTCTAAAGCACAAAAACGAGAGGTAGACGGCAAAGATTCAAAAAACGATAAACAGTCCAAACAGTAATGTGAAGGCAGTCCAAAATAACGCTCCGAAATGTTGCACATGGCAAAACAAGACATCGTACTGATTCCAATGTGAACCTGGGCTTTATAGGGACGCTGATTGGGTGCAGGTGTGGCACTAGAAGCTCATCAGGCCTGGGTACAGGGCCGATGGGAGTTGTAGTCTAAAATGGCATTTAGTACTGCGCTCTATGAAATTCCTTAATGAGAGTGGGATCTAGGATATTCCCGGCATTGACCCAGGAGCGCTCAACAGGCCTCCTCACCAGACCTCCAGCGGGTTTGAGCAGAGACACATGAAAAGTGGTAGAAACATGATAATCAGTCGGGAAATCTATGCAAAATGATACAGGGGTAATTTGCTTTGTATTTTTTTGAAAGGACCAACGTGCCTCGGGTTGAACCCTCTGCATGGGGGCCTGAGTTAAAGGTCTCGGTTAGACACCCAAAGCCACAAAACCTCGGCTAGGAGGATTGCTGTGATGGACCACAGGACCTGAGGCGAGAGCTCCGAGAGCACCTGGGATGCACACTCACTGGGTAAATCTGGCTTAAAACCTTGTGGGTCTTTAGGAGGGCACTGGTGTCTGCTTCAACAATTGACAGGAGTTAGACAGTGATCCTGACATGAATTTCCCCACTGGACAATCTGTCCCTCCATCCAGGAGATGATGAGATCATGACAGCGTAGCCAGGGCAGGCCCAGAACCATAGAATGACTCGATGAGGGAATAACATAGAATTGAATCTGCTTAGAAAGTAGGGCGCCAATCTTTAACTGAAGTGACTGGATCATGTGATGGATTCTTCCTGAACCCAGGAGCCGCCCATCTAACGCCTCCGCCGCTTCTAAGGAACCACAAGGAGTTAGATCGATTGATCAAGCAAATTCATACGAGACTAAATTCCCGGTTGCTCCAGAGTTTATGAGGGCAGATGTGGTTATTGTTTTCCCTGATATTTCTAGTTTAACTGGTATTGTAATGCCATAAGAGGAGATAACGTTAGTGGCACTCACCAGCAAATGGTCCAAGAGTTCCAACTTTTGGGAAGGCAGGGACTGACTAGGCTGACGGGAATGGATCAAGTTCTCTATTTGAACTGCCAGTTCAATGAACTCATTCAGATCTTTCCCCTTATTACGACATGCCAACTCTGATTGCAAATCCTCTGCGGAAAAGCAACTCAACCAACTCAGTCTGTGCAGTGAGAGTGCGAAATGTGAGAGCGTACTCAGCTGCGATGGATCTCCCCTGAGTGAGTGTGAGCAGTTGTTCACCCGGACTTGCCCCCTCTGACGGGTGTTCAAAAACATCCCAGAACTGACCGAGAAATGCGTTGAAGGTAGGGAAAATAGTACCATCAACCTTCCACACCGCAGTGGCCCATGCTGCTGGTAAGAAGCGAGCACACAAAAGCGATCCGGCTGCTCTCTGTAGGATAGAGAGCGGGCTGCTGATTTACAAAAAGGGAACATTACACCAAAAATCCTTTACACTGAGAGGAGTTTCCATTAAACTTCTCGAGGAATGCTAGTCCCAGAGTCACCGGGGTAAACGTAGTAAGTTCAGGAGCTAAATACAGAGCAATCCTGGGAGAAAACCTAAAAACCTGAGGCTGCAAAAGACTGGTTTGCTACAATGGAATGGTTTGGATTAAAGAATATTCATGTGTTAGAATGGCCCAGTCAAAGTCCAGACCTAAATCTTATTAAGCATCTGTGGCAAGACTTTTCTGTGGCAATTGCTGTTCAAAGACGCTCCCCATCCAGTCTGGCTGAGCTTGGGCTATTTTGCAAAGATGAATGGGCAAAAATGTATAGATGTGCAAAGCTGGTAGAGACATACCCCAAAAGACTTGCAGCTGTAATTACAGCGAAAGGTGGCTCTACAAAGTATTGATGCAGAGGGGCTGAAATGCACCCCACACTTTTCATTCCACTTCACAATTATGTGCTACTTTGTGTTGGTCTATTACATAACATCTCAATATGTCACAAAATGTGGAAAAGTGCAAGGGGTATGAATACTTTTGCAAGGCACTGTATGCCGGGCTAACATTTTCTGTTCTATGTAACCCTGCAGCCCTAACTGTAGGTCAAGTAATCAACATAAAACCAGAAATGTGTTTTTCAACAGGTATGAAATATCACCCATAAGTGGAACTTTTTTACAAACATTAATGAACATGTTTGTAGACCATAAGAATTCTAGCATTACTGTTCCATCTGTAATATTAAATCAATTAAATGTGAGAAAAGGTAATGTAACTTTTTTTTGGTATTTTCACATCATTTTGTTGGTTGTGAAAAGAATCCTTTATATATATTTTTTTTATTAAAGCAAGCAGCGAGTACCCCTGGAATCTGGTTAAGAACTCAGTGGTTGGGAATCATTGCATACAAACCCTACAACAGTTGCCTTTAGAAAACTAAGTTGACTGTTTACAAAATACAGAATTGAATACAGAATTCCCATGACTCTACGCACCCCCAGGCATTAGTGCTGAACATTCAGGTATTCAAGTAAACATAAATTATACATAAAGGTTGATCAAATAATCAAAGCCCAAAGACAGGGTACTGTAACCCTTGAGCTTATCTCACTACACTGCAGATAAAAACAGAATATTGAGCAGGCCTATTGCACAAATATTACATTACAAATTTATGTGCCATTTGCAACAACCCCAGATTTGGATCAAAACATGCTTGTAATATAATAGATTTAAATTGAATTAATTTTCTTGACTTTTTGATTTCCAATAATGGTGGTTTACAAGATTGTTTTAAATTGTTTTTAAATCACAGTTTTAAATCATGATTTGCTACTTTTCTACTTGCTATTGCTAGACAGTAGCAAGTGTGATGTTAGGAGGAGAGGCATTCTCATTCTAGAGAGCATTTTATCAGACAAAATTTTTTCAGGATGAGTGCAAGATGAGTCATTAATATTTTTGTTGGGTTTAACAGGAAGACAAAGAAAAATGTATACAGTATATGTTAATTTGCCAACCTTGGTGACCTTAAACCTAACAAACAAGAACTACCTATTTTAATGCATGGGGACTTTTAACTGGTACACCATAACACTTGACATACCAAATCAGGTCCACAGACCATTATGTTCAACAGGTAAAACTTTTTTATCCATTTGATCTGGTGATCCAAATCAAAATTTTGCAAAGTTTTATTTGCAACCCAAATGCACAAATGATCATATAAACAGGCTTCTGAACAGAGTGTATTTTAAATAGCTTTAAATAACGTCATAAATCACTGAGTAATCCCATAACACATTAATAATTGTAAGCCTTGTAGACCATTTAATCTCTGACTGAACCCTTATTCTGTTGCAGTCATCTGGTTGAATAGAACTTTAATGGCAAATGCAAACCATCAGAGGTTTATGGCTGCAAATTTCCCTTCTGGCTAATTCAGATGCATTCAAGTTGTGGGATGTTGGAGTTTTTTGTCTTTTGACCTGTTTAACAAATTAATCACAACCTATTTCAGCTGCAGTCATGGTAATTTTGGTTCCTTTGAGGAATTATTAGTTACACTCACAAGTGACAATAAAACATCATAAGTCACACCTTTAAAAGTTTGGTATTACAAATGTTACAAAGAAAATTGTCCTGGTTATAAACGTAACCTTGTTTCCTTGATAAGAGGTAATGAGAGGATAAAAGGAATGAGATAAGGTTCCTTTTAGGCTCTCGAGATATACCAGACTCAAGAGATACAGGTTAAAAAGAATTCTAGCACAGCTTTTAATCATAAGAATAGTATTGTTACGGTGGAGGCCCCAGCCTCCTCTGCACCGCGCCACCAGAGGGAACCCTCTCCAGAATACTGACCGGATTCCTGAACTACATCTCCCAGAATGCAACTCTACTTCCACTGCTCTTTTCCTGTTCACCACCTGTTCACTGTTTACCGCTGCTTATTTAAACCGGACATTATCATTTACTCATTGCGAAGTCTTGTTTGCTATTGCATCAATTCTGAGCATTTTCCCTGTTATTTCCCTGCTGGTTTAGTGTAAGATATGGATTGTTATTTGATTATCGATTGTTCTCTGCCTGCCTCTGATTTGGATTGTTTATCGTTTTGATTCTTTGCTGCCTGTCTCGACTATTGGATTGTGTTTCTGGATATCGATTGTTTGCTGCCTGCCCCGACCTCTGCCTGTTTAACGACTATGATTTTGTCTCATCTCTATTGCCCCTGTTGTTGTTGATAACCTTTGGCTGTTTGACCATTCCAATAAATAAGCTGCATATGGATCCTAACTTGTCTGACTCTTTGTTACAAGTATTCACAGAATTAACAAAACAGGTCAACAGGAGAGCTGGTGGAAAACAGTACATGGCTGTTGGTGAATATAATGAAACCAGATGACATAAAATGCACACATCTCGCAATGAAAACTTAAATAATGTCCTCACACAGGAATAGAGATGGAGAAGATGGAGAACACTGGAGATTACTGGGAGAACTTCAGAGTATCAAGTATGAGTAGATGCAAATTCAGGTAAGAAGAGCAGGTAAGTAGTCTTTATCCATGATTGAGACTAAACAGAGAGTGACTGTGAGGTATGTACTTATATTGGACATGGTTAAAGTGTGGTGAGACAGGTGAGTGATGGGTGATAGTGATCAGAACACAGGGAAGAGGAAGGGCTGAGTGGGCATGATGGTGGAAGTTGGTAAACCTGAAGACACAATTCTGTGGAGCATGAATACCATCAGGTATGCTTCCCCCACCTAGAGGGATCAAGTATACTTCTGAGGCCACTGGCTTTGCAGCTTTGATCTGTCTCCAACTTCTGGGGAATTTCTGCCTTCCTCTTCTTTCTAGGGCACTGACTGGAAGAAGACTGATCTTACAGTGTACTAGAGAATCCTACCTCAGATTTTTATGCTGCAGATGCTGGCCTCTGCCAAAAGTGACCTATCCGATTGTTACAGGCAAACTAAGTGCAAGGTTTTGCTTTAGACTGGGAAAATGAGAGACATTTTAGGTCAGTTTAGGTCAGTTTAGGTCAGTTAATGCCAAGACCCCTTTTTCCGCCTTTGCTTTCCTTGCCCATGTGACCCCAAAGGTCGGATATAAAAAATAGTGGAAACCTGCTTTAGCTTCATTTAGGTTTGAGCTTTATGAGTAGAGAGACTTGAAAAGGCAAGTGATCAAAATAATTACAGGTAATCATCTTACAATAATCCTCCTCATCTATGCAGGAAGTTAAAAGTTATTTGCTAATTTCTAAATCAAAATTGCATTTTTACATATTAGACCAAAAGATGGACATTCAAATGTTTGCAAAGACTGCATTTTCTGTTATTCAAGATGGTGTGGAGAAAAAATTAACTAAATCTTCATCTCAGTAGCTTTCCTCATTAGCTGAACCAATGTCCAAAGGTGCATTAAAAGGGAAATAATCATATCCATCTTATTATCTTGTACAATAAGAGAGGAGTATGGACAAGACTTTAACGTAGACACTGGGACAGTGGGATCAATATGCAGCGGTTTAACAGAGTAATCCACAAACAGGCAAAGGTCAAATACTGGCAAACAGAGCAATGAGGGCGAGACAAAATCAAATTGGGAGAACAGGCAGAAGTCGGGGCAGATGGCAAACAATCACCAACTGAGTCCGAAGCAAAAACCAAAGGCAGGCAGCAAAGATTTAAAAACGATAGACAATCCAAATGGTAACAGGTAATCATTCCAGGGAAATGCTCTGAAATGTTATGGCATAGCAGAACAAGACATTGTGACAAGTAGAGTGCAGACCTGGACTTAAATAACCGGGCTGATTACAAACAGGTGGTAAACAGAAAGTAATGAGCCCTAGGTACGGGGATCATGAGAATTGGAGTCCGGAAGGAAACTAATAAACAGTTCCCTCTGGTGACAGGGAGGAGGCGGAGCGACGGCCTTCTCCATAACAAAGACAGAGGTGAATTCAATACAGAGCGGCACCACATTTGTGTAAATTAGTTTAGCCCATAACCCTGCAAATTATTTACTGAAATAGCTAGTATTTGAGTTTAATAATTATCTTTCTTTTTAGCCCAGAAACACAATATTGCACCATTAGTGCCTGGAGAAAAACAGGTGGTAAACAGATTACAAAAGATTTTGTGCCTTATTTACACTTTTAGAGCTCTCCATATCATCATATTGCCTAAAACAGATATTAAAGCAGGTGCCACAGATGATGTTTTGAATAGCTAAGGGATCATTCCTCTTACTACATTTATAGGAAAATGGTCTTGCTATGTTCTTCAGTCTCCAAATGATCTTTGATGCATAACTTGTAACTATGTTGTAGTTATTAAAGTATAACCACCACTGTTGTGGGATATGTACTTGACTAGTTTTGATAACAGCAATTAAAACTATTTGATTCCACCAGCTTCTTCCACAAAGAAAAGGTCAATATCAATGTCTGAAAATGATACTGTACCTGACTCACAATGTGCTGATTATAGATAGTACACAGTGTTTAAGGAGAGATTAAAGAACAAAAGAATGGAAATAATTTTTTTTCTCCTTACCAACCAGCCTATTATGCATAAACCTAACATCTCCAAAGTAAATTATAATGTTATACTAAAGTTTTGATTAATATTCCTAGTCTATATTTAAAACCCCTTTTATCTTGTTGCTATTAGGTCAACCATTCATTGTTATTTTCTCTCTTTCTGGTGAATTTTCTGTGCCCTTTAATTCCATTTAAAGTCCAACCATTTCTGGTGACCATGGCAACTGGCTTGTTGTGTGTTCTGGGCTAAATGCAGATGTTCTAACTGATTAAATCTAACAGCTGCCCTGGTGGCTGTGAAACCAAAATGTGCCCAGTCGTTCCAGAAAAGGACAACATATTTGGTGAATGGATTTGGTGAATTAGATTTAGGATAAGTAATGGAAATCTATGACTTTGGAAAAGGAAGGAATTTATGTTAATGCACATTTCCAAATGTCGGCTATGTTCATATACATAGTTTTTAAGATCGGCAACTGTATTTACTAACAGGTGTGACTTTGATCTGATAACACCTGTAACCACGGTGACAGTAACATAAATATAAAAGATGGTGAAACTGCAAAATCACAAATTGCATTATATGATGTAGCAGATAACTGTTCAATTATCGAGTGTAGTTGTAGTAGCACTAAACAGGAGTAAAAAAATTTTGCCTTCAACATGATGACATGATAACTTTATGATAACATGAAACTTATACCCAGAAAAGCATTTTATTTTCAGCTTGGTTTTTTGTTGTTCTGACAACTAATTTGTTATTATACAGATATACTGAATTCAGTTTAAGTTTAACAAAGTCAAAACTTTTCCCTGCTAAGCATGATGACAAATTCTTTAGTAGATCTATAGTAAATCTATAGTGGATAGAGTTGGCTCTCACCAGTGAAACTTTTACAGTAAGTTTGACACTTTGGAGCATTTTGACAGCTGTTGATATGATGCAGTTCTAATTTTCTAGCATTCATGCTACTTTAAATCATTGCTTATGTCCATGCAAAATTCCCCCTGATCCACAGTGGCTATAAGATCTGCATAATAGTTAGCAAAATTCAATTAAATGTCATTCCAGATATGTATGCTATTTTTTCCTTACTAAACATTTCTTTGCATATATATTATTATAGTAAATAACAACTGAATTTTTGGTATGTTCCTAAAATGTAGTTTTGTGTACCAGTTAATTTCATTATCTAATTTTGGCCTGAAAATAATCAATGTGCTTTTGTGTCACAGACAGATATTTGGAAGTAAATTTGTGTTTTCTGAATCCAATGCTAGGGTTTGTACACTTCAAATTTATACATTTATTATTTATCTTTCTCTGCTAAATTGTAATAATATTTATAAAGCACTTCACACTTGTCTTTCCATATTTTTGGCCTACTTTGACAGGCAAAAATACATTTTGGGCTCTTTAACAGAATACAAAGATTATTAAATTTGCATCAAATATCATTATCCATCTTATTACCCAAATTTATATTCAAAAATGACATTCTAACCCACAGTTTCACATTCTTCTGAGGGTTGGTCCACTAATGGAAGTGAATAATTTAGTCACACAAACATTGATGAGATTTAGCCTCATAGGAACTGATGACTCATTTACCCCCACCCAGGCCACCAATTTTAATGTCATTGTGTCACCATTAAAAAAATATAATTATGCAATTATGTGTCAAGCAGGGTTATTGCAGACAAATACCAAGTCATTGACATTTTTCTATAAATTAAATAAGAAATCTTGAATTGACAAATATCAGACCAAGACCAAACATCAAAGATTAGCCAAAATCTATTCTTATTCTAGCCCTTTTTATCCATTCTGTATTAACAATTACATAAATAACAAATTCAGTCAGTCTCAGGCTTTAATAACAAAAAAGTTATTTGATTCATACCAAAAAATAATGCTTCTTTTAAGTAAACACTTCCAATAATGTAAGGAATAATAAAAAAAAAACCTTGGGGATATCAGCCTATGATATTATTGGCTCACTAAGGGCTGGGGTTATGGGCATGAACAACATTCCTGAAATGATATCCCTTTGATTTTAGAGATGAGTTAGAGTTAGGGTCAAGTTAATTACAACATATTACTGAAAGCTGTTTACTTAAAGCTATTTGTTCAGCTTGCAAAAAAGCGTATGTTAATACTTACTGCTGTTTATTAGAGGTGCTCGTTACACTTCTTTCCTAGATAAATCACATTATGCTGGGTATTAGCCACAAACTAAAAGTGGAGGTTTTCCATAATTTCTGAGTGAAAGTGCACATATTTATGTTCACCTTAAACTGCACCAAAATATAGCAGGTTATTTACTGTTGGCCTGAAATATATTTTTAGGTACAGAGCAAAAATGAAATAAAATACTTTACAACACTAGTATGGCCCCTGGTCCAGGCCTTGCCCACCTAGATGTCACAAATTATTTAGCACAGGTAGCAAAACCATCCTCTGGCAGCCCCATGTGGGTGTAGTCTTGTCAATGCCAGGTCCATTATAGCTCATCTGGACAGTGTGGATGAGTCTCAGAGTGACATTAATAACTTATGTGCTCAGTATTGTTGGCCACTCTATCAATCAGCATGGGGACAGCAGAAAGCTTTGGTAATTTGCCTGTGTCCAATTGAGGGTAATTGGACTGAACCTCAGGCCAAACTGCGAATCAATAGAGCGGGAGATATAAAGTGTTCTGTTCAGAGTGGCTCGATAAAGTGCCGGTGAATGAGATGACATTTATCTTCAGCTGCTATGATACCATATTTATTTAGCTCCGCCCTTCAATAATTTCTGCTAACGCCCCCCCACCTTCACCCCCATCGCAAACAACATAAGTACAACAGGAACGCTGTGGCATGATGGAGAGCTGATGGCAGCGTGGGAAAGCTGCACCTGCAGCCTACTGCCTCCCATCATTGCAGCCATTTTTTCTCAGGCCGATAGTAAGCCTGTAACTGGTACGATGTGTAGCACATGTGCTGTATCTTTTCACAACCAAGTCTGTGACATATCAGGCCCACCTCTAGAACAATGACCCTTGCTTCTGAAAAAACCTCCTGTGCATGGACCTTCCCAACTCCCTTTGAATCAGCCATGAAGAGCAACACATTTATCTTTGTCTAAAATGTATCTCTAAAATTCACTGAATACCTGCTTCTAGACCCTTGATAGTACTTTTTCCATCTAACTCAATATGTGATTATAAATTACAGATCCTCTGAGATGTTATGATTAGTGTTAAAGAAATATTCTAAATATTACATTAATAAATAATGCTGAAGTATTTTGTTTAACCCCATGTCTATGTCACATCCCCATGTCTATGTCACATCATGCTGTTGACTACCTCAGACAATAATTTCTTACCCCTCAGTGTATAAAGCATATGAATGAACAGGACACTGTAATGAAGATTCAGAGGTGTTGGGATCCATGTGCAGCGCTTTATTTATAATCATGGTCAGACAGGCAGAAGTCGGCAACAGTAACGGAGTCAAGGCAAAAACAGTATCAAAATCAGGCAAAGGTTGAGGCAGGCGGCAAACAATCATAAACAAGATTTTAATCCAAATGCAATTGAATTGCTAAGCTTATCTAAACTCATCTAAAAACTGTATAAAAAAAGTTAAACATTTTTAACAAATATTTGACAAATTTTAATTTTGAATAAAATATGTATTTAATACCAACATTTCCTTTATCTTCCATCTTGGATTAATTTTTTTCACTGAGCTTACCAAAGTGCAGTCTGGGATTGTATTTTTTGCCTTTACATGAACACCTAATTTGCATTTAGTATTTTAAGAGGTATGCATTTGGAACCTTAAGAGGCATCAAAACTAAGTTGTGCTGGGAGTGCAATCATGATGGCTTAAAATGCCTTACTAGACTAGTATACAGTATGTGTAAGCACAAGGCTGGTGCAATAAAATCATCTTGCAAAGTTGTCGCCAATCTTTGAATTAATGACATTACCAGCTAAAAATATAATTTCACAGATTTTACAATAAGACATTTGTTTATGTTAATGCAAATGTAAACGCTATTTTGTCTCATTAGTCATTCTATAACATCCACTATATCTAAAAAAGATAACCTGTCAATCATATACATTAATCAGAAGAAACTAAATCTGTTTAAGACATTGTCTGGTTGAACTTGCACTAAAGTGTTATTGTATATGGAATATAGTGTACTAGCTTTATACTGGAGATATGAATCACTCGGCAGTCAACAGTCGGTTAAACAAACCCTGAACCCAAATACAGCCTTATCAACCACTGTTTCCTTCAAAGAGAAGGCTTTTAATTCAAGCAGAACACCTCTCCCTAAGGCCAGAAAAGAGTGACAAAAAGAAGAGTATGAATAATTTACAATACAAAACGACACAATGTATAATGTTGAGGGTATGTAGAATTTAGAAAGTAATGCTACTGGCCTCCAAAACTGGAAAGAGAAAAAACACAGTAATATTGCTCACAAAGCCCAAATCCTGAGATTGCTACTGAGATGTCATTTACAGCTAGAGAGACTGATATTAAAATCCACTAGGCACAGATACTGAAGCCTTCCTAAATAATTGACTGCTTTTCTATTGCAAAAATGACCTGAGGATGATTCAAACTTGCTTTCGCTGAATACTTAAAGTTTTTAGTTTAGACTAAGATTGGCCTGATCTCAGGCTTAGATGTACCATCGACATACCGCCCACAGTCCAGTCACCGACAGTCTGATTTATATTGCACACAAAACTACTCAATCTGGAAAGCTATAATGTGATTGGCTGACTTTATGCACTTTCCAAGAGCAAGGGCACACAGGGATTTTTATCAGTCTGTTGGGAAATAAAGTAGTGTTTACAAGGTACAATGTTAATGCACAATATCAGTGATATTGAGGATGGAATAATCTCTGGTTTCATCACAGTTGGACATGATAATGACGTTAAATCTTTGAAAGTAATTCTGAGTTTTGAGGCATTATAGGCATTCTCAACAATTTTTCAACTTCCATTATTTATTAATTATTACTTTCATGTGCTCTACTTCTGTGGTACATCTATTTTTTGAGAACCCTCTAATTTAATATACTAAATAGAGTGTACTGGAACTAAAGTTGTTTTAGAAGAAGCTTTTAACACAGCTTAAAGCAGGTCAGCCTTTACAATAAGAAAAGTATTAATTAACTGTCTGCTTCACTTTAGTTTTGCATAAACAGTAACCTCTGGATCACATCTAGTGAAGGATAATTAGCTTAGCCATGGTATTGCATCAGCACAAATGCTGATTTTTACCACAAAAACGGCATTTGGGTTAGGTCACAGCTGAGCTGTTAATCAAATTGCATTGAAGAAATACTATGCAGATAGAAAACAAATAGACAATCATGGTGAAAAGTGCTGATGACAAACTGCAATCTCTAGGCTTTTGCAAATGAAACTTTAGTTTGCAACCTGTGAGTTAAAGAAGGAAAAGTGATTGTTTTACTTGCTAACAGAATCAATTAAGGCAATATGCACAGCATCTATTTATCAAAACTAGGAAGGCTTAAGGACTGGCCACCTGTCCAGGGTTTTTCCTTGCCTCGGCCCAGGGTGACTGAAATAGGCTCTATACTCCAGCAATTCACATGCCCTAGTAGGGATAAGCATTATAGAGAATGGATGGAGGGAAGGTGCAACCCAAAGTGTCAATTGTCCTTGAATTACCCTTGCATCGTAGGACTTTCTTTGGTGAAACACAAAAGCAGCCAATTGTCTGAGCTGCTCTTTTCCATACAATGAAATTGCATAGATACCAGGGGCGTTAATTCTCTGAAATAATAAAGTAAATAAATGTTGTAAAGGTATCTTAAATGTAGTCTATATTACTCATGCACTAAAATTTAAGTCTTCTGAAGCCATGAAAAATGTAATTGACCATTGTGGTCACTATTTACTTTCATTGTACAGATAAGTGCAGCCTTGACAGTTAGCTTTAACTCCTTTTAAATTCCATGCCAAAAAGTTAAACGGCTCAAAACAAAAGTGTGTACATTATGACAATTTTCATTTTTGGGTAAACTATTCCTTTAAGGAATGAGATTCTCTACACAGAAAGAGACTATCATATCATTACAGAGATGAACAGTGAATAAACATAAAGAGACAAAAAATCGACACAACTGGGAGTTTTACAGAGGTCAATATTCTCATTATGAGGCCCTGGCTTTATCTGTTCAAGCTACAAAACAAAATATGGAGGCCATTTGATCATTAGCGTAACTTAGTCATTGCATTTTTGCTTGGTTGCCTCCATTGAATAAAGTGAGAAAAGGGAGGGAAAGATGCTGTAAGCCTGGGTGACTTTTGCAGTCTGCAGTGGCATCTTTATGGATTTGCACATATTTATTATAGATTGGCAGTATGCTGATTCAGCTTATCCCAGTGGTCCTACCAGTGTTGGGGTGTTTTATTAACACTTACAGGGTGTACACCTCTAAGTGTGGGCCAGGGTCATATTCAGGCTTGCCAGACACACTTAACTACTTTTGTCTAAGAAAAATACATATGCTAACCTGCTGAAGAAATACTAAAATGCTTTGTAGGAGAGGCCAAACCCTAAAAAGTTAATGTGATTAGTATAAACTTATTCAGAACATGCTCAGCATAAAAAAGTAATAAATAAAAAAGTGCATTGTTTATGAGGAAATAAAGAAGTGATCTTACATGTGGAGGATTGTTTGTTGACCAAAGTTTTGATGCCTTTAATTTAAACTTAAATTACCAACATATTGACTTCAAAAGGCACAATCAGCTTATTTTTGTCATAGCTCTAGGCTGATCAGTCCACTCTGTCTTTCTCTTTTAATCTCTCACCAGTCTCTTCTGGCTTGTGCGGTGTTGCCAAGTAGACCTATTTCCTGGTACTTACAATAATTTCATTTTAATTTATAAATGCATATATTATATTTAGCAAAAAATGCTTGTTTTTTAAAACTATACAGTCATTTATAAGTGTAAATTGTGTGTATTATTGTATTATTTATAATAGTGAAACATGTATTTCAGTTATGGGAGTGGCATACATATTTTCAGTTTTGGTATTCAGTTTTGGTTTCTGGCAATCATGCACTTGCACTGCCCTGGGTCCTTTAGGTTTAACTGCTTCCTCCTGCCCCCTCTTCCGCTGGTTCACTTACCTCTCACCTTTAGGTTATCATCTTACTATCCTGCAGCCAGTCCTTCAACATGCCAGGGCATTTCTCTTGTGCTCCCTTGCTGCCTTGTTTATCATCTGTCTGCCCTGGGCTTGCTGCCTGGCTGAGGTTTCCTGCCAATGTCTCCAATCTCAAACTCCTCAGGCCATCGGTCATGAGCCCCATTCTTTCCTCATGAATTAGCATTGTCTCCTGCTTTCAGTTTGTCCGTTCAATAAACTTAGTGTTTGCCCAGCAATTGACTCCCCTCTACCTGCCCCTGCAGTTTTCATCTTAGGCTAGTAGCACTGCAGGTATTATTGCTTATTGAGACTGGAAACATTTGTTAAAGGTGTGCTAAACATTATTATGTTATCATTAAATGATGTCATCATTATTTGTATTGTTTTAACCATCAATACAAAAGTGGTTTTGAAATCAGTCATTGGTATGGATGCTGTAGCATACAAGCTCCCTTTTAAGAGAACTTGCACTGCATAACAATAGTGATGCTATGGAAATGCCTCTGCATGATTATGCCTGAAGCACAGGTCCAATCCAGACAATGGCGAGACTGAACCTCACAGACGGGTGGCCAGCTCAGGACCAGGTAGCCTAAAGCAATCTGGGAACGTGCAGTGTTAGCTTCTGTGCCTTCAGAAAATGCTCTATGTGTGTCTGACTTTAAAAAAAGCATATACTATGGCAAGCAGCAAATAGCGATTTTGATGCCATATTACGTGTGGAGATACACAGGATTTAAATGTTGTTTGTTTGGGTGAGAAGCATGCACGGTCAGCTCTCACATTGTGAAGCCCTTACTATGCGTGTGCTCTGCTCCCACCTGGCGCATTTCGATAAGGGCGTTCAGGCTTGCAGTCCTCGCGGCTGTGGTCCCGCTGTTGCTGAGGCTTAGCAGCTGCGGTCGTGGGGATTGCAGATGGTGTGGAGATCATGGAGGAATCCATATTCCTCTCTTCAGTCCTTAGGTTATAAATTATTCTATTGTCTTGGAAATGAATAATTGGTGGTAAGGGGTGATAAGAGGCTGGTTTACTTAGTAGACCATCTGGCAGCATGAAAACTTGTGCAAAATGTCTCGTTGGGTTCTGCAGACCATAGAAAAGTGCTACATAATTCAGTTTGGTGGTGGTCAGTCCGAGCAGGCTCTTATTATGGAACAGGAAAGCATAGAAGATGTTCCTCTACTCCAGAAGGAGCCAGTACAGTTTTACAGACTGTTTGTTACCTAAAAGGATGGTGGTTGCGTCTAATTCTAGATCTGCGTGATCTGCCACCATGTGTTCTGTCAAAGCACTCAAGTTCAAAATACTGATGATACAACAGATTGTGAACAGGAAGTTCTTGAGGTTTGCGTTCGGGGGTGAAGCATATAAGTATCAGGTTCTTTCCTTCTGTCTCTGTCACTCGCCACCTTTACTAACTGCATGGTCTACATAGATGTTTTCCCTAAACAGGCAACCCTTTTCGCACAATTAAGGTGATGTGCAGATGCCTCTGTTCCTTGATCTTGTGAAAGAGTCCTTGGTTCCTGTCCTAAGGTCCAGTTCAGGGGGCTCCTTGTCACTGCACAATGCTTATGACGGCTGATTTACATGCAGTATAGGGAATGATTTAGAAAGTGGTCTTTGGAGGAGTTATCATCTCTCATGGCACATGATGGCAGTGTTTCTAGCTCTGAAACGGGTTCTCCCAGACCTCAGGGGTCACCATGTTCTTGTTTGGACCAACAACACATTGGTGGTCTTTTATACTAAACATGGGGGGGTTTACTATCCCACCCGCTTTGCAAGCTGGTGCACCCAAACCTCCTGTGGGCTCATGGGAAACATTTTCCTCTAAAAGTAGCTTTTATGCCTGGGTATCTGAACTGGGGAAAAGACATCCTGTCGAGTCAGAGGCTGAAGCCTGGGTTCTCAGATCTTGTGTCCAACAGATCTCTCTGGGGGATTCCAATGAGGAGGGACCTTCTGTCCCAGGGAGGGGGCTCAATCCTTTACCCCCATTCCAAGGAAATGGGGGTAAAGGATTGTGGAAACTGGATTTGGCCTCTGAGGGGGCTGAACTCATAAATTCAGGTTTCTAAACTAAGTTTGTTAAGGCCATTTTTCATTCCAGAGCGCCTTCTATAGAGAAACTGTAGTGGATAGTTTTCACTAGTTTTCACTGAGAATCGCCAGATGGATAATGTTAACTGCCTGGTTTGTATAATGCTAGATATCCTGCAGGATCAGTTATCAACAGGGTTATCTCCCTTAACTTTGAAGGTCAACAAGGTGGGCATAGCTGCTTACCATATGCCTTTGGGTGCCAAGCCTTTAGGAAGAGACCTGCTTTTCCCTTTCCTGTAATATGTACAAGAACACCTCCTTTTGAGTCAGTACAGATGGTTCCTCACTCTGAGAACTGTGTTAGCAACACTATTGTGCCATAGTGTGAGTTTCCTTAAAGGGAGCATCTCAGTTAGGACTGTAACCATAGCTCCCTGAGAAAGTAATGAGACGCTTCATCACCTTGCCATACTTTCTGCATACCTATGATCTCTACTTTCTACCTATCAGAAGCTAACACTGCTTGTTCCAGACATGCTTTTAAGCTTTCTGGTTCTGATGTCACCCCACCTGTGATGTTTAGTCTCGCTGTTAACTGAATTTGACACATGCTTTTTGACACATGCTTTAGGACATAATTATGCAGAGCATCGCTGTGTCGCTGTGACACAGTATCTCATTCCTTTCTCAGGGAACCATGGTTAGAGCTGTAAATGAGATGTTTTTAGGTAATATGTCATTGTAGAAATTTCCTTATTCATACTCATATTTGTTGCCCATTACTTATTTGTTCCATAAATAAAAATGTCCAATAATAGGGGCTACTCTTAAAAAAGCAGGAAGTATATGTTTGGTCATGTGACCATCATTAGTGGGAGATGGACACTTTTATATGAATAACAAAACAGCTTTTTATATAGTCCACTGATATGATATGGTACACTCTTCATTTTATTCGAGTGTACATCATTTTAAATATATTTGTCAAAATAAAATGCTTTACTTAGAGTTGTTGTCCATTAAACGGACACACCGGGACTTATTGTATTGTTTCTTAGGACATTTTAGGGTTATCTTAAATCATAAAGCACAGACAGAATTTAAACATTTCAATATCTACATCCAAAAAACCTTCTCCAATGATGAAGAGGCTAATATTAGCTCTTCAGCATGTCACCTTGAGATAATTTGATTGGTGCAGTACAGCAAGCTGGGGAATCAATGTCATTTGTCAAAACCACCTCACTGTAAACACATCCACCATTCCTGTGTCTAATCCAATGGCCTGCCAGGGACCCATTTGAGTGTAACAACTAGCTCATACTTATTCATATTGAGATTGTCTTAATTGCTTTGGTGAGAAAATGTGATGAATCTGCTGTGAAAAATGACATTGATGGAGAACATGTACTCATGTCATCACGCCTTGACTAAAGTATTTTACCTGAATTGAATTGCCTGCTGAGGAAATTAGTGAAATAAAATATGCCATGAAAGATTTAATTTAGTCTGTTTTCTTTTTTCTTTCTTCTTTAGACCACAAAAGTGGATCATTTAAATAATATCCTATTGGAAGGGTTTTGAAAAAGAGCTGTACAACATGGCTTTAACACTTATCAAAGAGTGTTTGCAATAAAACATGTGGCTCTCTGATCATTTTACAAGTACCTCAATTCATTTTAGTAAAGAACAACACTGCACAAATCATTCTACACTGACCCTTTGTGTTGTTTACACTTATTTCTTTCAAATGTACATCCCCAAAATGTAACATTTAGTCAGATTATATAATTTGTTGTTTGGGTTTTTTAAATTCCTGTTTTTTTCACAATCAACAGGGTTAACTTCATTAAGCAGCAGTTCTTAAGTCATTTGTCATGGAGATTGTGGAATATGGAAAAACTCATAGATTATCCGATTCTTTTGGGTCTGGAGTGAAAAAATAGTAGTGACCTTTATAAATGTATTGGGTATGCTGAGGCTTAGTGAAAAAGTAGTTGCACCTGTTTCATGCTGCATGAGTGGAGAAGGAGCTGCGCATTTTTATTTTAGTGAACTGAACATATAAATATGGCATATAAATATGTCATAATTGCCATCTGCTTTGGATGAGGGACGTATCCTACCCCCATGTATACAATTAAAAACTATGTGTAATATGAAACCTATTTGTAATCTTGTATTATGTCATTTGTCTCACCTGTTGGATTTTATTCTCATTTCTAGTTTTAGTTCTGTCCCTGGGGCTTCTCAGCCGTGTCTTGTTTCTCCTGATTGCTCAATGTATATACACTCAGTGTTACTCATGTTTGTTGCCTGGTGTTTCAGGGTGTCTAGTGTTACTTCTGTTTGTTGTCAGGTGTTTCTTTTGTTTGGGGTCCAGTGTTTTTCATGTTTGTTGTCCAGTGATACTTGTGTTTGTTGTCTGGTGTTTCTCGTGTTCATTGTTACTTATGTTATATGTCTAGTGTTTCTCGTGTTTGTTAGCTGGTGTTACCTGTGTTTGTTGTCTGATGTTTCTTATTTGTGGATGTTTCTTTACCCTTCAGTTTCTAATTTCTATACCACTTAAATTATTAAAATACTGGCTGTGCACCTGGATCATGTTTTTTTTTTGCCTTTTTACTGCTTGACAGTAAAAATCACTTGTCTGCTTTGTTGTACGGAAAAGAGCAGCCTGGATATTCTGCTAAACATTGTTGTGTTCCACAACAATTAAACTATGGAATAAACTGTGAACTAGTTTCAGTTTTGTTTCAACTATTGCACAAGATAAAGCTTTTAAAGAAAGACAAAAGCGTATATATGAATTGACATAGGAAAATGTATTTTCAAACAAAAACACTGTCAGTTAAATCCGGCCTCCAATTCACCTAATCCTCTGTTAAGCTTCTGAAACCGGGTCACCCCTCAGACTTGTTAGTCAGCAGTAAAATGCTTGCAGTAATTCTGTAGCCTTTATGTCTGCTGTCTCAGGAACCGTCATGCCAATGCAGCTGTCTGGGACTGTCTGCTCCACATTTGGCTCAAAGTCCTCTTGTGTGACCCATCCCAATGTGGCACTTTGTCATGAGCTATGGTCTGCCAGCAGGAGAGCATTCGACTCAATCTCAGACTCTAACTTCTCCCTGAAGGCTAGGCAAAGAATATTATCTTCCCATATCTCTGGGGAGATGACACATGTTTATGATTCTGTTGGTTATTAGAATAGGATGATGGAAGGGTGGAACACAGTGAATTAAGTTTGAAAATGGCTTGTGAGCTGCAGGCTCTGTGCAACCTAACTAAATACAGTCTGGGAGAATAATGGGGCAAGGCCAAAGCAAAGTGCTGAAACAAAATAGAATTTTCTATGTGGATTTAATTGGGTTTATCCTTGCTGATTTGCAGATTTTTCTCAGGGGAACTTTGGGCATGCTTAGCCTCATCTCCTCTTTTTTTCCTTCTGTCTTCATTTTCCTTTTGTTTTTCTTTTGTTCTTTACCTGTGTTTAAGTTCTAGTCTTTGGGACTTATATGTGTATCTCTCTAAAGAATGTTATATTTCCTCAAATCTTTAGAACCATGATCTGTTGCATTGGGATTTTGCATAACAGTTAAACACACACACACATATATATCTGACAGTTATCACAGAAATGAATGTTGTGAGATATCACATTTGTCTCTGTGACAGCACTAGACTTTGTAAATAACAAAACAAACAAATAAACAAACAAACAAACATGGGCCGACCCATGCTTTTGTAACTTAAAACCAGTTTAGAAATATTCTCTGCCTGCCTGCATGTCTTGATGACATTCTTGCAGAGTAAAGGTGCGTTCACACCGGACGTGAATGAAGCGGCAAGCGCGAGTGATTTACATGTTAAGTCAATGCAAAGACACGAATAGCCATCCTGCGGCGAATGAGGCGGTGCGAATAGCGCGAATCGCGCGAGTTGAAAAATCTGAACTTTGGCGAAATTCCGCGCCGCGGTAACCAATCAGGAGCTCGCTCTAGTAGTGACGTGATCAGTGAGCGGAGC
>JAZGTJ010008614.1:0-20703 GCA_036877575.1 Botia almorhae
GTAACGCACGTTTTGATTGACAGTTTGGATCTTTCAGGTGGTCAGCGCAGAATTTTTTCTTGTCTTTTGAGAGTTTAATGATGTGTGGAAATATCAAGCATGTCGATGCGCCTGCCAGCCACAGGGTTCCTGAGCATCTCATCTCAAACCTTCTGTCAGGAACACACACACATCAGCCGTGCTCAGTCTTCCATCACTCCTGAAGTAATCTCACCGTCTCCACCACAGTTTAAACAGAGAGCTGATAACAGTGTGTGGTTGGGGGGGCTTACCGTCCAAACAAACGTGTTCTCCGACATCGTCCGGAGGTTCTGACAGATCTGCTGTGGGCTGACTGACGTGTAATAAAGGCAGCGTTCGGTTGCTGAATTAAAAGCAGGTGCGTGTGTTTCCAGGGCTGTACAGCTTTTCTCCTGTACTGTCCCACTGGGTGAACAGAGATCGTTCAGACCTCGTTGACCCCATAAGCACATTTTTCGGCAACATATCTATTCAAAGTTCAAGCGCGGCATTTTAAAACACTATTGTTGTAATACTTGTATTTGAGCTTCGAGCGAAGAGTCGAGTGTTATTAAAGACATTTGTAGTTTGATTTATAAACACTAGGACTAAATGCTTTGGCTTTATAAGATCATCACTTTCTTTGACCAGCCTGACGTAGCGATACTGGCTCAGCCAATGGTGCGAGTTTGCGTCTGGGGGCTAATTTCGTTTTTGTTTTCTTTGAAGCTAAAGTGTGTGATGTTTGGAGTGCTAGTGGCCCCGAACAGAATTGCAATTGAGAAAATGACACGTCGGGCTGTTGAAAGAAAGCATGACATTGCTTACACCTCAAAATCAATCTACAAATGTTTTTATTGTAGTTGTCTCTGAACATTACACTAGGATAGGAAACAGGGCTCAAAGTTAAAGATCAAGCTTTAGGTTTTAACTTGTTCAATTGAGCAAAATACTATGTCTCGGTCCGCAGAAAGCACATCAGGCTCCCTAATTTCTCCATCCAGAAAATTGCGCCAAGGTTGAGTGACAATCCCTGACGCCTCCAGACAGGAAATATCAGATTAGCAAGTCTGTCTTTGCTCCTGTTGGGTTTTTCGTTGACTTGGCACCACTAACTTGGCACGATTACCAGTCTGGCCACTTCAAGCACTTCAAATACCCAGACATCGAAATTTTCATAGACATCTCGCAGACATCAGATTAGATCTCAGTGGCTCAAAGAAGCCAATCAGAACGTATGTAGGATTGATCTTCACCAGTAAGATGCCCTTCACATCAACACGATTCTCGCCATTGACCAATCAGACAAGAGTTCCAGTGTGGGCCTTTGAAGACGAGTCGGGTGGGGGTGTGGCTTCTGCAGCTGTTGCCGACTGTGTGCGAGACTGGGACAGGGTTGCCCACTCAGACCTAATTGGATATGGTAGGGGTGTTTTTATTGAAATCATTCACAGGTGTAAGCCTCGCTTTAAAGTGGCCCTCAAAACCTCTGAGAACTTTCAGCTGTCTGCTGTTAAGAAGTGTGTGTGTGTGTGTGTGTGTGTGTGTGTATGGCACAGTCATCTTTCCCAGACAAAGAAATCTCTATTTTCAGACTAAAGCTCTGTTAGCTTTATTAGATGTGTAACAGTATTGTGCTGTGCTGTAATACAGGCAGGTAGTGAAATCTGCCATGACTGTTGAGTAAATGAGGTTAAAGGCAGAACAAATGGAATAGACAGGGATGAGAAAATTGGTCAGGTTGTTTTTGATTACACCTGCCTGAATGAATTGGGTAAAGATTTTTAATGTGGTCCCAGACGTTTGGTACTTTTGGAGCTTGGCAAACAGTTTTGGAAATTTCTGTATTTCTCCAAATAGAAGCTTCATTTGCAATCCCTGCCTGGGGCATTACCAAGATGGACATGGAGTAGTTTTAAATGAATTGCTTTAAATAAACTTTGATTCTAACGTGTCTCTATTTGACTGGTATTGAAAAATTTGACGCAGATGATTGAAACAAATGTCCTGGTGGTAATGAGGTTTTTTCAATATCTCTCTCTCTCTCTCTCTCTCTCTCTTCACAGGACATTCGTAACACAGTCGGCAACATTCCCATGGAGTGGTATAAAGATTATCCTCACATCGGATACAACCTGGATGGCAAAAAAATCTTTAAGCCAATCAGAAACAAGGATGAGCTGGACGAGTTTCTGGACAAGATGGAAAACCCAGATTACTGGTGAGGAGCAAAGCGTTCTTCGTTTAACGTTATTCAAATGCTGTTATAAGGTTAACACGTTCTCTCTTTCTGTCAGGCGTACTGTTCAAGACAAGGCGACGGCCACAGAGATCCGTCTGTCAGACGAGCAGGTGGATCTTGTGCACAGGCTGCAGCAGGGCAAGTTTGGGGATGTCAGCTTCAATGAATACGAGGTATGTTGATGTAGTCTTCAGACCGCACTCTGGGACCAAACTGAGTTATCGCACTGTACTTCTGATAGGCTGGTATTGGTTTTTAAACATTGTAATATCATCTTAGTTCTGAAGACGGTCTAAACATGTCACCCAAAGCCTTTTAAAGGAAGTCTCCACGCTCGGCGGCCATCTTTGCGATACATCCAGGCAGCTAGTTCAGTTATGGAAGAATTAAATTTTAAGCTCAAATTAAACTATTAAAACAAGTTTTTCCAGATCGCTTTTGAAATCACTCAACACATTCTGTAGAGAGCCCCTCCCTCAGAAAACGTTACTATTTAGCGATTGATGATTGGCTCTTTCTACCAGTAGGTGGGACTTCCTTCGCTAGAGCGGCCATATTGAGCATTGCAGTTTCCCCCATTCAGAGTAACAGAAGTGCAGCGTCTTGTTAATTCTATAATCTTTGGTGTCACCTCAACATCTGCAGTCTGGCCTGTTAAAGTGTCTTAAAGTGAGCTCTAGATCATAACCCCAACACAGTGAGGAAAATATGAACCTCTTTGACTTACTCGTCTCTTTTACGAAGCCACATGGAGCCCAACCTCAGCCGATGAAGTAACCAAACACAAGCCCAATTAGTCGTCGCGAAAAAACACCCTGTACGACGACCTACGCAGGAGGTCATAAAGTCTGCGTTGTGTCATGGCCACCGCTTAGCAAACATGGCTTTGACTTTACAAGAATTAGCGTTAATTGTGCATTGCTGTGAGTTCTGGTGCAAACAGGAAGTGAGTCATGCCTCAAGTGAGTCTGTCTGTGATCAGCTAGTCGACCTCAGACAGGCTTCAAAGTTGGTCAGCGTGAAAACGCCACCTGTCAATTTGAGCGGGACTCGCTGCAAGTGTGTGTTGCGTCTGGAGATGTTGATGGTCCAGATGTTGTCATGTTCAACGCAAGCCTGCCTTCTATTTTTAAAGGCAACGAAAAACCATTTTGTTTTACTTGTCAAAGACACTGCAGACATTTATCCGCTCCTCAGCAATGCCATTTTTGTCAAATATGCACAAAGCAGCTGAAATTTTGGAGGAAGGAAATTTTGTGTTTCAAATGGAACACTACCGTACTATTGTACCCTCACTACAGAGGGTAGTGTGCATGCTGTGTGTAGTATGCTGTTCTTTTTCTCTGTCCATTTGAATACTGCATGCACATGTTCAGATGTGATTCCACAGGCATCTTTTATCATCTTTAATTGTTCGTATTCACAAACAGCTTTCATTTAATTCACTGGTCCTGCAAAAAAAGATTTTTTCTGTTACTTACTTTTCTTTCTATACCTCGAAATTGTCTATATTTATTATTTGTATTAATTTATTACAATGTTCTATACTCAGAAGTGTTTTGCAATCTTCCTAAATCCCACAATTCACTTTGTTTCTAGCCTTCCATTGACTTTTTCTCCAGTGAAGTGATGATTCATCCCGTCACCAACAGGCCTCAGGACAAACGAAGCTTCATCCCGTCACTCATCGAGCGAGAGAAGGTGAGTTTCAGCGCTCCTCTTTTACCCTGAACGTTTACAGTGAAAGTGTATATTTACTGTCGGCTGGAGTCGACTTGAGAACAGTCGCGTTTCAGCCGGTAACTGCGGCCAGCTGTCCTGCATTACTAATAATGATCCCCACATAGTTTAGAAAGTGGAAAGAGTCCTAAAACTCGTGGATAATGGGGTTCTGAAACTAGAAGCTGAAAGAAATCAGACCCACAAACCTTTCAGTTAGAGTAAGAGGCTTGCTGCCCATTCCAATAATCAGAGCAGTGCCTCCAATATTCCGGCTTTTGTTCCGGTTGCCGTATGTGGGTTTGATTCTCGCCGTTAATTGCTGATGTGTGTGTTGTGTGTAGGAATTTGTGTCATGCTCGTACACACGTGCTTTGAATCATCATAATGATGTGTTACTGTATGTTCGTCCATTAACTGTGCCATCAATGCATCTGCGTCTGTGTTAGGTCGGGAAGTTAGTCCATGCCATAAAGATGGGGTGGATCAAGCCCCGCAGACCTGCGCAGACCACCCCGCAGTACTACGACCTGTGGGCCAAAGAGGACCCCAACAGCATCCTGGGACGCCACAAAATGCACATTCCCGCACCAAAGATAAAGCTCCCTGGTCACGAGGAATCGTACAACCCGCCTCCGGAGTACCTGCTGTCAGAGGAGGAGGTACGGCTCACCCTAAAATGAAAGTCACGTTTACTGAGCCTAATGTCAGTATAGACTTCACTGCCGCTTCTGTGGAGCTCAGAAGGGCCTCCACACAGATACAAGCCACATTGTGTTACACCTGAAGACTGCTTATGAAACTGGTCCTCGGTTAAAGGTCTTTGGAAAAATCATCTGTTCATACAGGCGAGAAGCGGTAATGTTTTATATCTGTGAAGTGTGAGACTTGGAATACAGGGCACAAATCGTATAGTTTGTTTTGCGTTCCATGGAAACATAACCGCATATAGGATTAGAACAGGAGAGTGAGTAAACATCAGCGTTTTCATTTTTGGGTGAATCATTCTTTTATGAATTTGCTGTGTAAGACTTTGGCTACATGCCCAGAACAGACATTTCACACCTGCGTTTCCAGCGCTAGCTCCATTAGGCCTGTAAAATTTGCCTATACGCCATTTGCGTGTGTTTTACATGCTGCATTTAACTTTGTCGGAACACGTGCGGGACGTCGCATGTTAATCTTTTTATATAAGCAAATTTTGACCCCAATTTTGGCTGCACCTGTTCTTTGGTTCAGCTTTTGTCAGAATTCTCATAACGTTTGCTCGTTTCTAAACGTTTCTGTTTTGTTCAGCGGTTGGCATGGGAACAACAAGATCCGGAGGACAGGAAGTTGAGTTTCCTGCCACAGAAATTCGCCTGCCTGAGGGCCGTTCCTGCCTACTCGCGATTCATTCACGAGCGGTTCGAGCGCTGTCTGGACCTGTACCTGTGCCCACGCCAGCGCAAGATGAGGGTAAGACATATCAACGGCCTGGCCAAATAATCACTTAAGCCTGTCTTTCACTGGTTGAGAAAAACAGGTAGCCCCCCCCCCAAACTTATGAGCATATGGACATTTAAATTCATGTATTTGGCAGATGCTTTTATCCAAAGCGACTTACAGTGCATTCAAGCTATGCATTTGATTTGTATGTGTGTTTCCTGTCAATTAAACTCACAGCCTTTGGGCTGCTAACACAATGCTCTGCCAACTGAGCTACAGGAACACTATAGGAACATTAACTTACGCTTGATGCTGCATATTAAGGAACATTTTAACAAAAAAACGCACGCTACATCTCTGCCGTTAGAATCTTTTCCGTTTCACGTGAAAACGTCACGTTTAAAAGTTACATGTTTCGCAAATGCCGTTCAATGTTTTTTTTACGTTTGTTTTAACAAGAATATTGCTGGTTTCAGGTGAACGTGAACCCAGAAGATCTGATCCCCAAACTCCCCAAACCAAAAGACCTGCAGCCCTTCCCAACCACACAGTCTCTGGTACGTCAAGACAACTGATCTGTGATCAGTTTATATTGCCTTCATGAGGCTAATAGATATGATCACAAATGTACGTGTAGGAACAGATGGTAGATCTGCGTTCTTGGTCCTTCAGGACAGCACAGTGAGACTGCCGTTTGTGTGTTCTGTTGACGTTGTGCATTGTGTGTGTGTGTGTGTGTGAGTTGACATTGATGTGTGTGTTATATCTCACAGGTGTACCGTGGACACTCCAGTCTGGTTCGAAGCATCAGTGTTTCTCCCAGTGGACAGTGGCTTGTATCTGGTCAGTTCTTTCTTCAGTGTTTTCTAATACACCATCATTTCATGCTCATTTTGAACTTGTCAAATCAGCAGTGATGATCACAAGTCTTGACCCTCAGCACATCAGTTTATGCACATTTATTGCACATGTGATTGTATAAAAGGTTTGTGATTAATAAAACAGGATGGATACAGTAACTACTAGTGTTCACATCCAGACTGATTTGTCGGTATAAGTAAGGGTCCTGGTTTTTATCTTTCATGGGTTTCGTGAGGTTGGGTCTGTCTCTTACCTCAGCAGTAGCTAATAAGCTGCTAAAATCGTTCCTTGCTCGACCGCCATGATGTCATGACTCTTGGCCGTAGAGATGCGGCTCTGTGCTGAAGAGACGAGCAAAACGTTCAGAGATGAGAGACATTCAAGAGCCAGGATGAGCAAAGACACGCCTGAAACGTCCACAATCGCTGGCACTCTACGATGGATAAATCAATCACAATGCGCTTATGATACGTCTCTTTCTCCCTGATTTTATGAGTTTTGGCAGCCCACCGTTACTGTTCGTCACTCTGGGAGGAGTTGTGTCCATCTAAGCTGGACATTTGTTATTTTGAAACCTAGACCAATGTTGTAACTTCTTAAATCTTGTTTTTTGCCATCATCAGAACAAATTTGAACCCTGTTCAAGTCGCAAGACCGTTTCCAAGACACGTTACTGCGAGAATAATATTTGTAGGTATAAAAAGATTTCATTTGTAATGCAGGAAAACCTCAAGAGTACAATCCTGGTCTGTTGATCATTATCAGGGTTTCTTTAGATACATAAATGCACGCTATAATACCGAGTATTCCCTCGGTAGGGCTGGCCATCTGATTGCTATTAACCGGAGGGGATATAAATTACGAATAGAGTAGAACGAATCGTTTTAATAACACACACAGTCGATTTCACTCAATGTTACCGATGGCAGTCAGGCTGCCAGATCCGCAGAAACCAAATGATATTTGTACAGTATGAAAATGCGGTTGAATTTGCCCGTCTCATTTGAATGAGGTGCTTCTGGTAACAATAGTACTCAGACTCGCAGAAACGGAATGGTGGTGGTTTCCCAGAATGCTTTGCGCTCCACTGAGATGGGGCAGATAAGCAGGGGTGCTTCAGCAGGAATAGGGAAGACTGAGGTAAAATAGAGTTCGATTGTGAAAATAGAGTTTGAATAATACGCAAAAAATGAGGAGGGGGTGGCAGTAATTTAGTGGCAATATCTGTTAAGCCAATATGCAAAACCACTACAGACGGAGCTGCTCTTTTGTGTAGCTATAAAAGATATTAAACCAGTCATAAAATGCTCTTTCCCACAGTTAAAATGGCAGCTGACAAACTCCCAACATCACAACCTTTTGTGTGTGTGTGTGTGTGTGTGTTTAATAGATGTAATTTCTTCCATATCAGTGGGTTGGGCTTTGATGACAATGCAGTCGTGGCTCTTTTGTTCCCGCTGTTTGGTTCGACTGCTGTTTTTTCTCACTATTTTGTTGTGCAAATCGCAGCTAAAAGCTAATCGGAACATGTGATGGAAAAAATTGCACAGCCATAGTCTTTAAAACCCTGGACTAATTTGTAATAAAAGAAGAAACATTTGACAAAGCTTCAGCAATTTGCTCATCCGTTTAGTTTTCTTGTTTGTTCTGGTGTTTGGTGAGGCAGGCATGACTCTGTTTCTTATGGTTATTCGCTTATAGCCCATTCGCTTATACCCCTCGTGGCAGTGTGGGGGCAGTTTTGCACGAGTACAAACTTTTTTCTTTTTTTGTAAAATGAAGAACTTCAAAAAACAGGAAGGAGTTGCTCTCAAGTCAGTTTTAAAGATCTAGAAAAAATGAAAATGTAATTACAGTACGTCAAACCTACAGTAAAAGTTTTGCACTGTAGTCAGATTCCTCTTTGTGGCATGAGGCCGTGTGGTGAAGGTCTGAGGTTATATGACTGTGTGTGTATATATTGATGTGTTCTCTAATGATGTGGCTGAAGGAGGCAAGCGTGTGACGCCTGTTTATTCGATGTAACGTCACGTTTCTGATGATTTATTTGATCAAGTTTTCATTATTTAATTTAAACGGACAGGAATTTAGTTCTAAACCGATTTTTATAATTACGCGGTAAGGCTCAATTTAGTTATTTCAGAATTTTTCTTAAACCGTTTTTGCATTGTTGCAAATTAGCTTTACAGAAAATACGTCTTAGAACGAACATTAGAGTCAGACAGTTATTATATGATATAAATCAATATTATTTCATATAAAAATCAGACTGTGTGTGCTCACAGGTGTGCACATGTCCAGGGCAGTTGTTTAAAAAAACATTTTTAAAAGGTTGGTTTTTACAGCACCCAGAATAACATGACTGATCTGAGGGTGTTCGTCGGACCTTTAGCTGGTAATGTTCTTCCTCCTGATACATTATGAGCTAAAACATCCATTTTTAAAAGCATCATCCGTCAGTTGTATGTGAGGCACCTTACACGTACCTTGCATGTAAACATTGATTTCTGTTTTCAGTTTATCTGAACCTAACACCTTTCAAAAAGCCCCAGACTCACAGGATTGTTTAACGGGACTCCATGGGGATTAAATCCCAGCGTGTTTTTGTAAAGCTGGACGGTTTAAAATAAGAAAAAAGCCATTGGGTGCCGTCCAAAACACAACTACAAATTAACGGAGCAACTAAAAGAGATCAGAGAGGTGGGCAGAGAGCCCTGCTTACCCACACACAGGAACTGTTTCACCCTGACATCCACACGGCCCCAAAACAACATGTTCCACACGCTACACACCATACACATGACCCCGACTGAAACTCGTCAGCCTGCCTTTCAGGATGCGAGCGGTGGGAAACGGGTTGTTTTAAAAAGATCTGAAGTTGTAGATCTCAAGACCCTTAAGAGTGTGTAGCAGTTTTTGGCCATTCACAGACTAGTCAGACGGCCCACCTACGGGCTGCCCACAAGGCTTTTCACAGTCTATTAAGTGCTAATCTGATTGGCCGACGTCTGTGAGAAGGTTCGCGGAGGTTTTTAACGTGCTGTTCTGTACTGTAGTCTTTGAAAGTCAGTGATGGATTCTTACTGTCCAGGTAAAAGCTGCAAAAATCACTTGAGCTTTCAGCACGAGTGAAGATCTGGCTGTGGGCTACAAGCGGTCTAGACCACACAGACAATTAGTTAACCCTGGTTAAAGTTAACCAATAGCCAATTCACTCTATATCTACATTGTTCTGCAAACTCTATTTTGAGGGTTGTTTTTCTGTAGATAAAATCCAAACCTTTTTCTCGTAATACGTCACAATTATGTGAGTGAAATGGTTTGTTAATGTCATGTCCTTTGAGAAACATTAATAATGTCTTCCGCTCTCAGAGTGTCATTACTGTCATATAAAATTTGTTTTTAACACTGTTGCTGGTTTTTTTTCTTTTATAATGGGAAAAATTACAGTTAGATCTTTTTTGTTTATGGTGTCCGTCTGTGCTAAAATGGCTACAGGAAAGTCTTGGTGTCCCTGAACCAGATATGCTGTCTGTCACACACACACACACACACGAGTGTGTCGTGTTGTGTTGGCCAGGCGGTTTTTGCAGGACACCACAGCTGTGCAGACCAGACAGACTGCTGCCCGCCAGCATGTGTTGGTCACCGCGTCCATCCCTCACGTCTATATCTGTCACCATGAAGCTCAATACTTAAAAAGAGATTATGGCTTTGAGAATTATTACACTCCACCCTGTTTTTACTGTATTTTGGAAGTATGCAGATGTACGGTTTAAACGAGATTTTTGACTGGATTTTTCCCGCCGTGGTATCGAGAGCAGGTTTTCCTACGGGACACGTCTGGGCAGGTGCAAAGTCACATTAAAATTACTGAATTAAATAAAACGTCTTGGCACAAAGTTGGCATCAGTAAATAATAGTTTGTAATTTTTACACACATTTGCCAAACACAAATTGAATTTGTTTTGTTAAATGACCCTCTAACTGCACTAGCGCACACATGAAAAAAATCTCTCTGTCTCTGTCACTCTCTCCTTTCGTACAGTAGTATGATTACAGTACAGTACAGTTCTGCTTGTATGTAGGGATGACAGAGATGAGTTGAACCTCTGTGTGCTGCTGAGAGAGAAGGTGGACCTACAGCTGACTGTGTGTTTGTGTGTGTGGGTGTGAATATGTGGTTTATGAGGACACGGATGTGTATAATAATGTGTGTAACAATGTTAACATGAGATTAAAGGAAGCTTCTTGTGTCCTCATAAACCAAATCGCTTAAAAAAACATAATAAATTGTAATTGTTTTGTTAATTAAAAGGTTTCTGTGAGGGTTAGGTTTAGGGGTAGGGTTCAGGGATAGGATATATAGGTTGTACAGTATAAAAACCATTACTCTCAAAAACCACATGCCAACGTGTGTGTGTGAAAAAGGATATGCTTATGTACACACACACACACACACACACACACAAACAGTTTAGGACCAGGAATTACTTGTGTGTCAGCGGTTTGTTTCATTCACCATTAGTTTCAGGAGCTCCATCACTATCTGACCACTCCAGTACAACAGTTTCATCTTGTGGTTTGACCTTTAACCTCAGGCTCCGATGACAGCACTGTGCGTTTCTGGGAGGTCAGTACAGCTCGCTGCCTGAAGACCGTGGTGGTGGGCGGAGCAGTGAAGGGTGTGGCCTGGAACCCCAATCCTACTGTCTCCCTGGTGGCCATCAGCTAGTAAGAGCCGCACCTCATTTCCTCTATACGCATAGTAACACTATCAGCCTAGTAATCGAACCGTTTGATTTTGATTTGTTAAAAATCAAAGTTTGTATAAAGTTGTAACGTGACACTTTATAGCCGTAAGTTTTAGCTATATCTTAATTATTAATTAGTGAAACACAAATGCTAATTAGGAGAAGATTCGGGATCAGAAGTGTTTATTATGGTTAAAAAAAACTGGAAAGATCTTTTGTCTTGGCACATGGGTAGATTAGTTGATGCTAAACTTTGCATTTCGGGTAAAAAAATTATATATTACATTAAAGCAGACGTCTGTTAAAGCTCCATTCTGATTTGTGTGTGTGTGTTTAGTGATGACACTGTGCTCCTCTTGAACCCTGGTCTCGGCGACCGGCTGGTTTGTAATGCTACGGACCAAATGATCACCTCCTATGAGGAACCAGAGGAAGTGAAAGAGCAGCCGGTTCAGTGGACTGTCTCAGAGGGCGAAGGGCACGAGCAGGGTCATCGCCTCGTCCTCAAACACCCCAAGGTAATCCAAACACCTACAAACCCTCCACACTTCACCCTGCTCACTGTTAAACTTCTGACACAAACATCTGAACATCTGAACCGGTCACTAAGTTTGAGTTTTATGGCCGTTTGGAGCATCAGTTTTTTGTTTGAGGAAAAAAATCAAGAGATCCTTCATGGCATCCGTTTTATTTTCTGTTTGTTCTCAGAGTTCAGTTTCAGATTAACTTGACCGTAAACATCACTTTAACAAACAAAATGAGGTTGATCACCCAACATAGCTCGTCGATTTGTTAACCAAGCAGCCCTTTTCAGAGTGTTTTTGGGCTGGAATAAGCTGCAGAGTGCACCAGACATTCTGCTGATCGTCGGTAATGGAGCGACACAAACTAAGATATCGGTCATCTTAGATTCTAATAAAATGAAACTTTATTTTTTTTTTCTGTCTCTTATGAGGCACTTCTTTCCTCACGTGAGCCGCAGCCAGGAGGCTGTTAACTCTTGGCAGAATCTGCACGCTTGTGGTCGTCTTTTTCGTCTTTTTCTTGAAATGGAAAGAAATTTAAGACGCCTCTAGTGTCCAATTAAAACTGCTGGAAAAAGAGAAGCTGTGACACGGGTTGGCAGACTGGTAGAGGCAGAGCCGGCATTAATAACGGCTGTAAATTTAGTCTCAGCATGTCTTTGAGGTTATAATTGGATTAATTGTCTGTGTATTTACCACTGAATGACTTTGACCTCTGACCTTGAGCTTCTCTCTCTCTCGCTCCTCTCTCGCTCTCACTATAGGCCGTGAGGCAGGTGACGTGGCACGGGAAAGGTGATTACCTGGCGTGCGTCATGCCTGACAACAGCAGTAATCTTCAGGTGGTCATCCACCAGGTCAGCAAACGCCGGACGCAGAACCCCTTCCGCAAGAGCAAGGGCCTGGTGCAGTGCGTGGCCTTCCATCCGCTCCGACCCTTTTTCTTCGTGGCCACGCAGCGCTACGTACGCGTGTACAACCTCATCAAACAGGAGCTCACCAAGAAACTCATGGCCAACTGCAAATGGATCTCCAGCATGGCCGTTCATCCTGGAGGTGTGTCATCATGGCCAGATGTTTCTGCTCTATATGAAGCTTGATACCACCTAAATACCCTTTTTATTGTAAAAAATAACAGCTTGGAGATTCTTGTACTCTTTTTCTTGAAATAAGGAAGTCTTGCAGGTTTGGAACCACAATAAGGGCGTCATTTTAACTCTTTCGACTATATATATGGGGCGACTATTTCTTGGAAGTGTGACGGTAGCGTTACACTCTAACTTTAAATATTTTAAGACCTGCAGCGTTCCTTAGCCTGGCACAGTGTGTTATATAGAAGTGTGTGTTTGGAGTTAAACGGGGAAAGACGTATTCAGAACAAATCTGCGTCTTGGTTTCTCAGAAATGTCTGACACGCGAGAGACGTCTGACATCAGTGACCACTTTCTGGAAGTCGGATTTGATTTGTTTCCTAACCCAGCCGCTCTGTCGTCCCCATTTTCCACAGGTGACAATGTGATATGCGGAAGCTATGACTGCCGTCTGGCCTGGTTCGATCTGGACCTGTCCACAAAACCCTACAAAGTTCTCCGGTGAGTCAGCGCAGGCGTTTATAATTTGGACAGTCTGGGACAAAACCCGAGGGGAAATTGTTGCTTATGTTGGCGCTGTCTGTTAAATTAATGTCTCCTACTGGGAATCGAACCCGTTCGTTCTGTATAATGTCGCTCTGCTGTCGGGAAACTTACCAGCTCTGTGTTTTATCTGTGTCCAATCAGACACCACAAGAAGGCTCTGAGGGGCGTGGCCTACCACAGGCACTACCCGCTGTTTGCGTCCGCCTCCGATGACGGCAGTGTTATCGTTTGTCACGGGATGGTCTACAAGTGAGTACACTCGACTTCCTCACTGGTTTCCTGTTTCGTTTTTCTGTGTGTAAACCGACCGATTAAGTGTGCAGTGAAATAACCTGAATACAATTGTGCATTGTATTCCACAATGGTTGCGTATCCCACAATGCAACATTCTCATAATTCTGCATTCTCTCAATGAAGTCATGTGACTGCCATAGTGTGGTTATTTATATATATATACTACAGTTAGAAAGATTTGTCATAGATGCCTACTGCTTTATTATTTAATTTAATATGGTATAAAAATATTATCCAGTATTAATAGGCAGTATACAGTAAGCTAGTAATTAACATTTCATTATGAACAAAGCCTATGCTTGGAACAGAGTGCAGTGGAGTGCATACTGCACAGTATGTGTACTACGAACTGCTTAGAACTCAGTATGTGAAATATTATGCATTTGCAACAATACATTTGTCAAATACTGTTGTAATTTTTCAAACTGTCTCATGTTTAATACAGTGAAGACCAGTTATCTTGGAAATGAAAGACTGTTTTGCATATCAAGTTTTGTGCATTAAATGTCTTATTTTTTGGCAGTCTAATGAAATAATCAGTCGAGAATGAGATTTAATTATTTCACGCTGATAAATGAACTGGAATGTGTTGTTGTTCTGAGCACACTGTGTGTGTGCGGGTCTCTCTCTCTCCACGCTGTGTGCGGGTCTCTCTCTCCACGCTGTGTGCGGGTCTCTCTCTCCACGCTGTGTGCGGGTCTCTCTCTCTCCACGCTGTGTGCGGGTCTCCCTCTCCACGCTGTGTGCGGGTCTCTCTCTCCACGCTGTGTGCGGGTCTCTCTCTCCACACTGTGTGCGGGTCTCTCTCTCCACACTGTGTGTGGGTCTCTCTCTCTTCAGTCTCTCTCTCCTCTGTGTTTGTCGGGCTGGTGTTCAGCAGGGTTCGACAATCACTCGTGCAGTGTAGTTAATGATCCGTGCACGGTCCAACATCTCTTCATACTCAAACTGAGGATATTGTGTTATTTTTCCACCTATTTTTCCCAGTCAAACTGATGATGCATATACAGCAAAACCATATTTCCAGTATTCATGGTTTTATGGCCTTTGTGTCCCCCAGACTGTTAGAAAAGAGCACGAGTAAAACAAAACACAGTTTTTATTGTATTTCTGTCTGACTAGTTGATTAGTGAGGTTGACTGGATATTTGATCTGTATTTGAGGCTGTAACTTTTGCCTCCTCAGTATCACCACCAACTCATTCTGTGTTCTGAGTGACTGTTAGTGCACCACCAGTGTAAAGAAATGAAGCAGAGCTTCTAACTATTCTATTGTGTGTTTGTGCTTCACAGTGACCTGTTGCAGAATCCTCTGATCGTTCCAGTCAAAGTTCTGAAGGGACACGCCATCGCTCACGACCTGGGAGTTCTGGATGTGACCTTTCACCCAACTCAACCCTGGGTTTTCTCCTCGGGGGCGGACGGGACCGTCCGTCTTTTCACCTAGAGACGGCATGCGTGGCTATCGAAAACATCACTCAACATCAGAATCCACTTTCTGAAGCAGAAATTACACACCAGTTTAGACTGAGTGAGGTTTTGTAGACTCAACTTAAACGCTCAAAGACAAATCCATCTCGCTGCTCTCTGGGGACATCAAAATGTTGCTGGCGGGACTCAAATGCCTGATCTGATATTGAACATGTCGTCGTAATATGCGCTTGAGCTACGTTTCGCTTTTTTATGTTAGGAGAAAATATATCCAGCTGGTTGTAGATTCCCGCAGGACTCTTGTCTAGCATAACTGACAATGTAAAAAAAGACAGGTTTGGTTTCAAACCCAAAACCGTGCGCTCGGGAAGGCCTGTTTCCGTAAAGCGTTCCGTCGGTGCTCCACAGCAAATCAAATCCAACCGCTAATCCTTGGACAAGGAAGCAGAATTTAAAAATGAAAGATAAACATCTGAAGAAGGCCAAAGGAAACGACACCAAACAAAGCTGTTGCGAGTTCCTACAGACGTCCATCCTGCAGCTTCACCTCCTGTAGTTTGTGACTCTACCTTACGACACCTTTCAAAACCGTTAAACAGAGCTTCCGCCACCCACCATTGTCAACGACCAGATGTGCTGTTGTTTTTTTTTAAACTGTTGATTTGTAAAATCTTTACCTTTGCTTGTATTTCAACAACCAGTTGAGTTTTAATTAAACGTGGTGTTTCTTGAAGAGCGTTTGGACTTTGTTTTGTTTTTCCTGAGGTCAGTGAGAGGGGTTTTCAGAACGGGTGAATTATATGCAGCGAGGGTCTGGGAATAAGTTTCGCTTCCTCCGCTGAGAGGCCCAGACATCGCTGATCAGACGGCTGTGTGTGTTACAGATCAGATTTCACGCCGGCCGTCCACCTGCGGGTCTGTCTGTCTGTCCACTCGAGACGACTGTGTCACGGCTGTCAGAAAAGGGAGATTACAATTCATGCTAAATTTGGCAACATTTCTCTAAATATGACGCGTTTGTAAACTCGGCTCTTTGGATTAGATAATAATTCTGACTACAGCATGAAATTGTTCAGCCTAAATTTAGTTGTTGTAGTTTTTTTATTTATTTTGTCGTCTTCATAATACATTATCTTGGCATTAGCCTCATTCTCTAAGAGCAAGTGATATGACCCAAATCTTATCATACTAATTTCACAGTACACATTTATATTGAAGTATAGTTATTTTTGTCAGAAATGCAATAAAAAAAATAGTTTTCCAGTGACAACGATTATTGCTAACAAATGAATCTCTTGAAACTCTGAAGCTGCAATCTGTAACGTTTTTGGTTAAAAATGAACAATTTGCAACGGTAAGTTTATACTAGTGATTTATAATTTGAGCTGTCAGCTTCAATTTCCTGGGAAATGTCAATTTGACTTGTGGTTATGCCACGTCTGTAAACAGAAAGAAGAACTGGCTACTAAATCGCGTGTTTGGATCCTGGAATGATGGATCATTTGTAGCTTGTTCTTACCGCTGTTGTTGTTAAACTTGTATCCACATTAAAAAAATATCCCAGCGAGTAACCTGCAATTTTATGTTTCTCACAGAGATGGCGATAGAGAGTCAAAAGTTACGGATTGCAGCTTTGACACCTGAATTAAAAACATTTTAATGTTTATATTAACATATTTTTTAATAAATAATTTAAAGTTTAACAACAATTATAAAATTAATAGTTTCGTATTTATATTCATATGGACGACGGATTGGATGAGCTGCTTTTGATGTCATTGTAAAATGAAAGGGAGAAAAGTACACCTTCGACATCATCAGCTGAAGCGTAGACATAGACGCAGCAAGTGATGATGTTGCTAAGCAACGGTAAACAACTCAACTCAGTCTCTCGTTACACCCCTTAAAAACAAATTCGTCTTTGTCTAGATCACTTTTACATTGTATGTTCACATTACTCTCATGTTTCAGTCGTCGCACGATATCTCCTCCTACGGGTTATACTGCACGATTTTCAGCCGTATTATTGAGGTCACTGACCGATTGTCAAACTGAACTACGTTCTCATACCATTGGCTAATGTTCTCCAAAAGTTATGTCAAAAATATTCTTAGATGGTTAGTGGAACGTTTTATTGTTTGAATTATGATCTTATAACCATCTAAAAAATGGATGTTTTGATCTTTCCTAGAACTTTCAAAATAACGTTTTCAATGCTAAATGGAAATGTTAGGGAAACGTTCCAACCTAAAGTTGTTAGATGGGAAGTCTATATTGAGTTTATCCTCAGAGCAGTTCAGTTGGTCAGTGGGGGAGCAGCATATGTCCTGTTTTCTACCCCTGGGCCATTAGTCCGGATAATAATATTGTATTTGTCTTTTAGCTCCCATAATGCTCGGCACATTTGGGTTTTGGGGGAAGAGTCAGATATCTAAAAATAACTTGTAATCTTTGTCTGTGGTTTTCCGTCAACTCTACAAAAACAGTCATGCGGTAGCAGTAATTCACGGATCACAACTTCTGTGCTCATGGAAAGAGAGATGGAGGCCAGATATGCAATAAAAAATAATGAAATATTTGAATGTTGCTAAACAGGAAGTGTAGATGCCATTTTCTAAAGTCCCGTCACGCTATGTGACGTTTAAACAGAAGATGGTCTATGTTATCTAGAGAGAGTCATCTGCTTTCTCTAAACAGAGATTATGAGTGATGCTAACAGATATCAGGACAGCTGGAACGTCATTGGTTACATCCCAGAATTCTTTGTGTCGGCTGTCAGTCTTGTATTGTGATTACTGTGTTTGCTACTCGTTTGTCAAGCTGTAGGAGTGTTTGAGGAAAAGGCATGTGTAGACACAGCTGAAATCAATTGTACAGTTTTCCTGCCTACTGTCAGTGTTAATTGATAACTGGTTTAGTGATCTGGGACCACTAAAACCTTTTAAGAGTGGAAACGTTAATGGAGGAACGTCTGATCCACAATGTTCTCGAAAACACATCCGTAATTTCAAACCAGTCTGATCTCTTGATCTTTTGAGTGGAATACTGTCACTTCCAGGCTGTCAGTTGACACATCACGTCTGACGTCTTAAACCAAACGTTAAGTGCCCTGAGATAAAGCTGTAAGAACGTCATGGTTCATAAAACACGTCTCTCCAGTATTTAATGTTTCCACTTTTGAAAGTATTTAGTGGGCCCGGTTAACTAAACCACAGTTATCAGTTAACACCAACAGTAGTCAAGGAAACGGCAATTGTTTACAGCTGTCCCCACACAGGCTTTTCCCCTGACCCTCCTTTATCGTTACGAATGAGTAGGAAATGTAACATTACGTTTAATCAACGCATTGGGGTTTTCGTACAATTCGTAACACAAGCAGAGCAAAGAGGCCGTAAAATGTCTGACTGACAGCAGACCTGAAACTGGAGAATTTCGGGGTGTAACGAGTGGCGTTACGGCGCGCGGTGACCCGTTAATGGGCGTGCGGACGAGGCAGCCAGACACACGCGACGCTCTCGTTCCAAACCCGAAAATGGCACGAGACGCATTCCAAGGAAAAACCTCCAGTCTGCAAGATGACATCATAAGTAGTCGGTAAGGCTGGGTGACCTCATAATGACTTCCTCCACTCGGGCCCTTGTTAGCGGGCAGAGCCAGCCTGTCAGGAGCTTTCCGTCGACGAGACATCAGAGCGTCTACACCACCGTAAAAACGACGTTTTACGAGCTCTGCTAGACAGTGGACAGTGAATGGGGTTCTGTTTGATTCAGGTTACGCGCCGAGAAATTTCATGAAGTGTTTCGTATTTTTTTGCCTCACGGCTCTCCGTAATTGGAGTATGACTTCAGACAGTGGCATTGAAACTGTCTGGTGAAAAAACCTTTTGGAGGCTCTGGACGTCTATCATGGTGCGTCTCGCCCACAAGCCTGGACTCCGTAAGTGTGTCTGTGTGTGTGTGTGTGTGTGTACCTGTGGTTTTCCTGTCAGCGAAACCCAATAACAGTCCCATTGCATCATTTTGAATAGTTTCAGAAGAAAATGGATGCAGTCTTGGCAGTCGGTGAGTGTTTCCATTTGCTTTTCTAAACCGTTTCCCTCTTTCGCTCACCCTCCCCACAGGGAAAATGGTCAAAACAAACAGCAAATAGTTAGTGTTGAGAGACTGGGCACTTGGAAGGCCACATTCCACCATAAGTGGAAAAAATTTGAATCGCCGTCGGAGACCTAAAGCTCCCCGAGGCTTCGGTTCACTGACTTCATTTGGGATAGACATGGAGAGCGGTAGGATTTGATCTGGCAAACAGCAGTGTTGGCAGCTGATTTTTCATCAGAATGACCCACCGTCAAGACCGCTTTGACCCCAAAAACTGCAGACCGCCTGAACAGCCATTGTGCCACTTCTCCAGTTCTACCCACGGGTTGTAAACTTAAAGTGTAAGGTTGGCGATTTCAGAGATGCTAGCAATAACAAGCTAGCTTTAACAACAAGCTAGCTTTAATAACAAGCGTAAGATCCCGTCCCCCCTCCAAAGCAGGAACAAATGGGCCTTCACCTTCCACAGATACATAAATGCAATACAAATCCACTGATGTGAGGTAACCTGCCAAATAATGACATTATGACCATTTCATGACGTCTCCCTCAGAGAGTCAGATTCTACCATTCATCAGGACCAAAACCACCACAGTCATTGAAGGGTTTATACAGTATAGTGTTAAGGACTGGAGGTTCCCACACACTCACAGAACAACGCAACATACATTCAAATTCATTACACTAGCTGTGATAAAGCTTATTTTGTTTGCTGAAAATGCAACTTGGATAGCAAACCTTCAGATTCAGAGCCTTGGCTTCAGTTCAAATGTAAATAAAAAAAGAGCGAGCGACGCGCCATCTTCCACAGCGAGCGACGCGCCATCTTCCACAGCGAGCGAGCGACGCGCCATCTTCCAGCGAGTGATGTTTGTTACAATGGAGTTTCTGCTTGAATGGCGACACATTCAAGACTGATGGTGTTCCAGCTCTGTTTTATTAAGCTGGCTGAACATCGAGGCCCATTTCAAACATCTATTTATCTTTGACTTGAAAACCTAATGTGTGACGTTTTGCTGAAATTCTGCATGTAAAATAAACCAACAATAAATTTAAAACTCAGTTAATGTAGAGTCGAAACTCCCTCTATTCAAACATGATCCTGGTCTTATCTTAAGCGATTCATCTGTGTAAATTACAGCGTGTAACCGAGATAAACTGGATTGAAAACAATTTCTTCTGTTGGCTTGAAGCAACGGCTGTACTTGACTCTTTAAAATACATTTATTTAAAGCTGTTCCGCAACACTGCAGCAGTGGAATAGAGTTCATTCTGTCCTCCATTATCAGTAACGGTAATAAAATTGTGTCAGTTGTGTGAAGGTCACACTTAAACCCACATGAGTCTCTTTGGTCTGTCAGTAAAACTGCAGTATGCTTATGAATATAACAGGGTACTCAGACAGTTCATGGTGAGGGGAGACAAAGTTTTTACGTGACCGAATAAGAAATCCAAGCCTGAATAATCCGCGCACAAAGCCAAAGATGGATGGACGGTTCTTTGCGTTTCAATCGGTGAGTCTTTCCAAACAGTAGCAGCCAAACATATTATTGACACAGTGAGGGCACATTAATATTTTCCAAGCATCTCATTTAGCAATCTCTCCACTTTTCTTTTTTAGTCTTACGAAGTTCTTCTGTCTCATCTTGACCACAGTTAGGAGATGAGGTCTTCTGACTGGAATCTAGAGGATCAGGAGTCTTAGCCAAGTGGTTTTTAA
>JAZGTJ010008615.1:0-20703 GCA_036877575.1 Botia almorhae
TTAAATACCACAAGTAAAGATGATTTACACATTATCATGGTACATATACTGTATATGACATATAACTACATTTTCATTACCAGTCATCATATTGTAAGTGGTCAAAAATCTGCAGTCTTAGATGTTTTAACAGGTTTTTACTTCAGCACCACTCAATTTTGGTTAAAAATTTAGGGCAGCAATTAAAACAGAGTTTTAAATTTTAGTGGGAAGATTTTTTAAAATGTGGCCATCCGCACATCAACTGCACCAGAAAATATGTTATGACAGACATCAAAAACAATATGAGGCCTGCAGATCAGTTTCGCTAAGTGAATTCAGATGGAAGACTGACAAACGCCGTATGCGACTTCCACTTAGGCTGTAGACTTGGATTGGTTTGTGAGAAGCTGTCAGCGATGCCTTCTGTATGAGTTATTTATATAATGCTGATAATGACTGTTATAACAGCTCCAGGTGCGGCTAAGCACGCGCTTTTGTGTGAATGAAAATTGTTTCCTTTTTTCCTTTCTTCCCTGGGCTGCGAGTTAGGAAGGTGAGGGAATTTTCTGTTTAGCTTGAATGATTTGGTTTTGTTTTGTATTCTTCTAAACCTGTCGTCAAGCTATTGCTTTAGGTTGTGTAACGTCTGACAGTTATCGAGCCTGGCTGTCTTTCTTTTCTTTCTCTCTCCTGTGGGACCATGTGTCCGGTGGTGGTCTGTTCACACTGTATGTGCTATGGGTGACTGATAGGGCTCTACGGGACTTCCCCTATTTACTGGTTGACAGCGGGAGCCCCCCAGTCTGCCCCTCCTCCTTGCCCCTCCGGCCTCACACAGCGCCCCCACTGGCAGACCCGGACAGTTGCATGCCCATATATAGCAACAGAACAGAAGAGCGCGACGTGAGCCTTCGGTCCCCCTCCCCAGCGCTTGTGGCTCAAAGTTATTGACAAGCACTGCAAAGGTCTGTCAATCAGCCTGCAGCACCAGGGGACTGAGTGGCTGAGAAAGACTGTCATTTATCCAACTGTTCTGGGCACGTTCCCTTTTACTTTGCGTGCTGGGTTATTTCTATACATTCCATGGAATGTTTTTGATACACAGAAAATGGAAGGGGGGGGTTGCTCTGTAATTCCTTTGGCTATATTCACGTTACGAATCAGCAACAGTGATAAAGCAGCCCACTTTTGCATACAGTGTTTTTGCTCAATAACCTGTATCTTCATAAGTACACACACTCTCAATACAATTAAACCAGCCAGTAAATAACACTGGTTTGATTCTTAAAATGAAATTATCATTATTCTACAGCGCAAAGAGACTCGTTGTAGATTGTGCTACGTGAGAATTCTTTTGTCAAATCCTAATTGACTATTTGCTGGTAGCATTATTAGTGGAACACGGAAACTTGCTATTGGGGTGAGAGGGGAAATACGTTTATTTCCCTTCCTTTAGTAAGATGCTTAAGATTTCTTTAAAAAAAGACTATGTTTTATGTCACGCAAATGTGTCATGACTAAAATTTTTACCATTAACATGTTAAACAGGACTGACATCCATATTCTTCTCCTGCTTTGCAAGCACAGCCTCTTTCTTTCTCCCCATGTTGCTCATTAGATATTGGAAATGGGTTTCATTTTTCAGCAATTCATCTATGCCCTGTGGGAAACTGATTGGATCTGTGTCGATTCAGCATTATTTTCCTGCTGAAATCAACATTAAAGACACAGAATCCATCCTGATAATTTGGGAGAAATTGCGGAGTGATGAACCTGCCACTTTAACAGGGCCTCTCATTGTGATGTCACACAGTGAACACATGGATAATCAGCTGATAATTAATGATCAACCCTTCGTTAAAGCGACATCTTGGAAACATTCTTCAGCAGTGATGTAATGTTCTCTGTGAGGTGTGACGCTCATCCATCATCATCTCATCTGGACTGCAATGTTCTGTCCCTGTAAGAATGAGCAAGGTGATGTTTTAATAGGACCTTATATTTATAGTAGGAATTTTCATTTTTGCCCTTTTCTTAGGTGTGATGAATATGTGTTGGTGTGTAGCAGCTGTACCACAGTGCCTGTCTGTGTGTGTGCTGCATTTATACCAGCGAAATGTCAGATTTGAACCTGCTCATTACCGGGGCAACACTGTGTTAAGTGTGTGTCACGACCTGCAGCATACACTTACATTAAATACAGAAGTATATTTAAACAAAGTCACTTGCATTTCGAAGAAAAATACACAAGAAAGCGTGTTGATCCTATTATACCTACACACTGTCTAAACAAATTAGGAATTTTCCTTGTATACAGGAAGTGCACAGGTATGTACAAAAACGGTATTTCATTCTATTTTTAAATCAGAGCAAAACAGATCGGTTGGCCAATTTACTATTTCTTTTTCACTTCCCTACAAAGACAGGAAACATTATTTAGTGTAAGTACAACAAAATATCTTAGTATTTTCTTCAAGGGGCAAGGATTTGGCTGGTTAGCATAATCCAGTCAAACCACTGCTGATAGATACTATACCATTCTGCGGGGGAAGAATCCTTCTCCATTAATGGTTAATCAGGTAGCTTGGTATAATGAGATAAATGGAATTGCTAATAGTTAGCTTTCTCCGGGCATTACCAACTTCCTTAATTCTCATCCTGCCACAGAGAATTATGGGATGTGGTGTTTTTAAGGAGTATTTTCTGGCAAGCTTTAAGGTTATAGTTTATCAACAGTACTCTAAATTTTGCAGTTGATTATATCAAATTTAATTACATCAAAACAAATTTGCTTCCATCATGAATTGTAACTGCTACACCCCAACTCATAAAATCAAAGAAAATCCAGATTGTCCTACAGATTATTGCTTGTCCTGTAAATACACTTATTTCCACATGATTTAAAGTGAGCAGTAGAACTACACAAGGACATAATACAAAAAAGAAGGTCTTTCCGGAGGTACAGACTATGAACTGCTCGAAATATTCCCAGCCACACACAGCCTTTACTTAGAACAATGCTAGATGAGCATTTAATATTTGATAAGCTAATTAAGGCTCAGGCTTCCGTGCACATAATAGCTTGCATGTGTGTGTGCTATTATAGATATGGTACAGTGTATGCAAAACATTTCTGTTTCCAAGATTTTGTGCAAAGAAGTACGTGTTCCCCATTAGACGTCCTCATGGGGGTATGGCAACAAAATCCAGCCCTCAAGGAGTCATGGAAATACCAAAGGATTATTTACGTCCTCCCCTCGCAATTTAGTGCGTTTGTGTGCGTGTGTTCACATAGTCGTGTCAAGGGTTATTCCAGTTTCCAAAGGGCATTCAGAGAGAAAAAGTAAGGCCCAGCCAGAGAGACAGAAAGGGAAAAAGGGAGAGCATATGTCAGGTGCAGTGCAATCACTCTAGTATTATCATATGAAAGACCACCTGTCTTTGTGCATGGATTGAGCTGCAGCAGGGTTGTATTAGGTGACTAAACAAGCCCCCTCCCCCCCTGTTGGACCGCAGATTGTGAGGCATGTGTAGGTGCCGCGTTAGCCGTCGAGCCCTCGCGGAGACCTTACAGGAACCCCTCATTCCTGCTGGTGTGTTTTTTATAAAGCTGCATGTAGAAAGTGCGAGTAAAAAAAGTAGAGCCCCTGCAGGGATGAAAGCTATGAACTTAAATCTGATTGCCAGGTAATCATAGGAACGCACACTATATATTTATATTTGCCAGCAAGTAAAGGAGGTCACATTGCAGTGTGTAACAGTTAAATGCCAGCTAGGAGATTTGTAACTATAGTACAGAACCTTTTGTGAGTCAAAATTGATGTTGTTTATGAATAATGTGCCTATTTCATTCTTTTTTTAGGCCTCATGTGGTACAACTTCCTCTGATCCACAGTAGAAATGATGCATAGGCCCAGTGCTACAACCAGATTTCAAACTGTTATAGAAAACCATTTAGTGAGTATAGAAAACCATTTAGTGGGTATTGAGTTCATAATCTATTAGTCAAATGTTTGGGATTATTTACTTTATTACAAACATTTTTATCCACATTTTTAAATAATAGTAAAGTAATAGTATCAGATAACACAAAGGTAGTTATGGGAATTATGTTACGAATGAGAAAATATGTTTGTAATAAAATTGTAGTTTTCTAATGACATTCATTGAAGTTGTTATATTAATTATATTAATGTCTACAAAAATAATTTCATATGTTTAAGAAAAGCCTTAAGATTAAAGACTTCATAAGAAACATTTCAGGCTAGTGAGAACTTTTGACCTGTAGTGTACATAGTGAATATACAGGATATTATTCCATGAATGCAATGTGTTTTTAGTTTCTATGCTAGATATCATTTTGTGTAGAGTGAGGGTATGTTTGGAAAGTATGAGGAATAGGACTACGACTGTACATAGAAATTATATTTTCTGTATGCTTGAAATACTCAAATGTTCTACATTTGCCAAAACTTGCAGTATACACCAAAACAAACTGCTTGCAGCACTGTATCTAGTGAAAAAGTGACCTACTGCATTTGGTAAAAAGTGATGTTCTTTTGCAACATTCTTCAGTCAAACCACTTCACACACTGATCTGAATAATTTTAATAGATCCTAGAGAATAGATCCTTGGTCATGGAAAAGTCATGGAATTTCATTGGTTAAAATTTAAGAACTGTGTACAATCTATTAGACACATTTTCTATTGGCTTATGCACACATGTACAGTACTCTCTTGCTCTAACAAAACGCACTCTGTGGCCTATTTTGTGTTTTATGGTGCAGTTTAATTTTAATAAAGTAATAAAGCTCTTGTGAGGCAGGGGAAAATAATGAAGTATTCTTTTAAAATATGTGGCTGAGATTTCTGAAGGAGGGAAGATTCCAGCTGTGGGGAGAAAGCAACACACACACAGACTATGTCCACAGGACTGGGTATGCAAATTAATTAGAAGTACTGCAGATAAACACAGTCCCAGTGGCTCTTTGGTATGTTTTATTAATTACATTTCTGCTTATACTAGTACTCTTAATCTCTCCTTTTCTCTTTTACACTGATAAGGAACAAAGGAAGACGATGGGAACGGTGAGAGCTTTTAGCAGGTGTTTACCAATTCAGCCCACACATGCAGTCCAAACATGCCTCGCATGCAGTACACCAACCATAGAAAGTAAACAAAACCTGCAGGTGTCAACATCCACCTGATTGTATGGGACAATATGAAGTGTGAAAGCTATGGCTGTTGTTACATAGTGGTTAAAGATCTGGGGTAATAACATAAAGGTTTTCCATGGACCAATATGCCTTTGATCAATGCATGTAGGTTGCTTGAGATGGACTTTCCCAGTAGTAAATATATTGTAAGTTACCTCAGAAATTCTACTGCCCTGGTCGTGTGGCAGTAATGTGTGTTATCAGTACAAGTGCACATGGGATTGGCTTATTGACCCTCCAATCTAAGCTATACAATGTTAAAACATATAAGTGATTTGAATCTTTAGTAAATCAATTTAATTCATATTTCATGGTTTTAATTATATTAAAAAGTGATTCATTGTTAGCCATTGTTTTAACTAGGTTTATTAAATAAAGAAATAAAAGAAATAAAAAATGAATCAATACACTTCTAGAGCATATGCTCTGTTCTTTAAAAATTCACTGAACAATACTTGGCCCATGTTAACATTATCCAGTGCGTCATCTAAATTTCTTATCAAAAAAATTATATTTGTTCATTGGTGGATTTAGTATCTTGACAAACCTATTAAACATGAGTACAACTATAGTCATACACACAAATGCAAACAACAACACAAGCCACAGGTTAGTCTGACACTTTTGTTTTTTGGCTTCTCACCTTCATTTGCGAGGTGTTATTGTTAGCACAGTGTGTCAACCTCCTCGCGAGAGAGTCGTGCATTGATCTAATGTTGTTTGGATTTGGAGGACTTAACACTTTTTCAACAACACAACGCTTGTGTATGTGTGCTTATACAGTAAGTAAAATCCTTTGGCAAGGTAAAGGGAAAACATTATATGAAAAGAGGTGGCATGCTGCTGGTTCTTTTTCCATTTGTTTGATAGGTCTCTCCTGCAAAGTAAGGCTAAAGGATGTTTATTGTAATAATAACTGACTAATAGCTAATTTTGTTTACCTTGGGAATATAGCAATATAGTAATTATGGTTTATTCATGACACTGAAAACGTCCTGTATGCTTTGCTGTATATTTTACATTTGGGCAAATGCAGAGTATCAGGGTATTTTATGCATAACGCATACAGAACATTTGTGTACTATACAGTACATGTGTACTTATATTTATAATATTTTTATTTTAACATTTTAAACAGTGTGGGATACGTTTCTTCATTATTCACAGTAAAACAAAGTAAATATATTTTTTTTTTGTAGTGAAAGAAATGATTACGTTGGCATAATTATATTAATGTATTAGATAAAAAAGTTTTAAAGATATTTATAAGACAGATAGATGTTAAAAAGATTTTCTGAGACATATTTTAGTCAAGGGATCCTAAACAATATATGGTATCACAAAACTACACAAAGAGTTGAAAGCAGATCTCTGCATCTTCATAGCTGATGTAATTAACTAAAGCAGGTTCCTCACACCTTTTATGACTCAGGTTCTTTTTATAGTTGGTGGCCATGGTGCTAATTTATCTCCTCCCACCTAAGCTCTCCTCTGTGTTCACTCTCAGTAACTGTAAAACACCTGCTGCACACTACCAAAGCGAGAGGAGGGAATGATGACTGAGAATTGGGAAAATTGTATCATTATATTGCATTGCCAAAGGATGTTGCTTGGCAAGAAATATATGTTACTTGAACAATGTCTGTCAGATGCATAAATATAAAATTCTTCTTCTGTAATTTAGTGTTTTAACCAGCTGTAACCACCTGACTTTTTTTATTATCCATTAGACATAAGGTATAATAACCACAGTGCAATGCTAGTAAGTTTATTACCATTTATTTTTAAGAATAATATTATCACATATCATTCATTTTATCCAGTATGGAGACTAGTATTTTATCAACCTACAGCATTTTCCCCCTCTAAAAATCCTGCCACATTGTAATGAATTGGAAAACCTTGCTGTGGGTCATGTTATTGAATCACATGACATTATAGATTCCTTTGTCCACTGCAGCAGGGCTTCCTGACCTTTGTGAAGGACATTGAGCTATGCTCACCAAAGCTCAGCTCGGGAAATGTAGTTTTTTTGTGTGTGTGGGCCACATGATAGACAATCATTGGGTCAAGCAGACATTTATTGGGTGATTTGCAGTTGGGGTCTGCAGTAGGGAAGCTTTTGAGCTCAGCTCTGCAGGAGAGATCGCAGCAGGGTGCTGAGGTAGAACCGGAGAGAGACTGCTTAGCAACCACAAGCAGCCCCAATGTGTCACTTACCAAGAAAGCATGAATGAGTTAGGATAATGGTAGTGTGCACACACACATACACACGCACACTCTGCCCCCCTCAATCTTCTGTACATGCACACACATGCACATGTACACCCAGTGAGAAATCAGCACACTTATCAATTCATAAATACACACATACACAGACGGGAAAGTGTGAAAATATAAAAATAACAGCGAAAATTGCTTTTATATTGTATAGATACAGCACTACATGTATTGCATAATATACAGTACAGTGCAAACGCATGTGCCCGTTTGCTCTTTTACAGTATAGAATCAGTCCATATAAACTTGATCAGTAATTTCTTGCTGGTTTCAAATATGGTTGTGCACAACAAAAGACATAGAAAGGTAAATGTAAATAATAAAATTCTATTTGCAACTAACACAGCTAATCCTAAAAACATGTATAAGTAAGACAGCAAAATAAATAGGCTTAATAACTTTAAAAAGAGGATAAATGACTGCCATATCTTGTGTGAAAAGCATGTGTCAAATTATACTGTGGTTACAATTTTATCTGGTATAAAATGGTAAAGCTTGGTAAACTATATTGAACACATACCAACATGGACAGTATGACATGCCATAAGTTAGAAGTTCATGTTTTTTGTACTTAGTACCCCCACACAGAAAGACAGCGATTTCATTTCTAAAGATATTTTCTAAATAAAAGTATAAATCTCAGTGCCACAATAGTGTTGTGGGTGGTTGATATAACAATGCTATGTGGTTGCTAGGATGTTCTGGGTGTTGGCTTACTGGTCCAAGTCAAAACAACCCATCCCCAAGTGTCTATGATGTACTGGTATCTTCATATGACTTAGGTCTCTGTCAGTGTGTGTCTGAAGTTTTTTCTCAACACTTTATATTATAAGAAATATTTGACATCTGCCTAGAGACTTTTAGCTTATTAAGGCAAGAGAATGACATATTCTGAACCTCGGCTGTCGTTCTTGTTTCACTTTGTTGCAACACACATTTCAGCACCAAAAGGGCGTACAGTGATGCCATATGGCTTGTGATTGTCACTTTCTGCCCATCAGCAGCTCCACATGTTATTTGCATAAGCAGAATTCAACAGAAGCCATTCATTAACTTCCCTTGTGTGTTCTTTTATTAAACATTTTTGATTTGCTTTCAGCACTCAGTAACAGTGAAGTACTCTTTGATTCATTTGAACTCCATGTTTTAATCCATCTTACAGAATTCCTCAGATTTTCCATAATAATAATTGCTGAAAAGGTAGAAGATAAGCAGATTTCATTGGTGCCTGCTTGTGAGTTTCAGTAAACCTACACACCAAGTAAAGGAGAAAGACGAATGCAAAGATGCAAAAAGTTTTTTATTGTCTCAATAATTTTACTTTGAAAGGAAGTTTGGATATTGTTTTTTCAAAGTCTGACCTTGATTTTTCCCTGACTCTGAGACAGAGTTTTATTCTTGTAAATAGTGACATCATTAAAAGGGGACACTAACTGACCAGAACCCCATTGAGTTGCAGTGATAATGATATATGATATGCTGAGCGTCCTTTAGCACATTACGTTTTTCTGTGAAAGGTCTGGCTTTAAAAGTCATAAGAAAGAGTTAAGAAAGGACAAGAAAATAAGATGTTGCAACAATCTTTCAATCACCTTATTGTCAATGATGTAGAACATAAAGGATTACGCGGACAATTAAACCCCTCAGTGGCTCCACTGTTAAAACACAATCATCGTTACTTTCTTAAATACACAAAAACACAAGCAAGCACGCATGCTTGTCTAAAGAGAAGGATTACACAGTTGATTTAGCTTTGGATGAGGTGCCTTTCCAACGACTGTCGGTCTATCACACAAGTGCTTTTATTGATAACCTATAAGCAACTCCTGTCACCACTGCCACTCACCCTTGTCCCATTGTGATGACCTCATCATTAGCCACTCATAAGTTTCACACTGCTTTTTAGTCAACTTCTGATGTGAAATAATCCTCTTTGATGTTTCTGTTGTGTGATCACAAAGGCGTTAAACCAGAATTAAAAACCAGTGAGCTGATTACATAGATAGCTTTTTTTTGATGTTCATGCATTTGGCAAACACGTTTATCTAAAGCGACTTTCAACGCATACAAGCAAAACATTTTATAGGTATCTGCATTTGCTGAGGTCAAACCCATAATGCTGGTGTTGTTAGCACCATGCTCAAACACTTTAAGTCACATGCTAGATTTTGAGACGGAGCCTTTGTGATGGCTTAATACTCATTGACTGACCCTTTACCTTTGTGATCTATGGCTTGCTATTTTTGATTACTTGCCTGCATTTGTGCATTCCCTTATTTACTCATACATGCAGATTTATTAAATTCATTAGTAATGATTGGCATAAGATTTATTAGTAATGATTATTCTACTATTCTGCTCCTTTCTAAAGCAGATGAAACATGTATGCCTTAACAAACCTGGAAGCATGACACTGTACAAGCAGAAAAAATCTTGTCAGCTACACATTTATAGACATTATTAATGGGAAATCAACAACGTGGCCTGAAATGCATGTCTGAAAAATGTCATTTCCATGCTGAGTCTACAAATTAACATGCCATGGCTGGTTTCAAGTTGTGATTTACCTGGTTATTAGCACATATCTGTGATTTTTGTCTCGTAAGAGGTATTTGTTTCTGACAACAAGCAACTAAACCCACGCTGGAAATGACCCAGTCAAACAGGGTCCCTCATCCTTTTAATAAACCAGGCGAATCACACAACCCTCTCCTGGGGATCCCTCGCTGTTGTCCACCTCTTCTAATGGCCACTTACCGGTGTTACTCCGTAATGACCCTATCAAAGCTCTGCATCCATCGTTCATTAATGTTGTGAGTCACCCTCTCATGTTCATCTCTAAAAGCCTCAAATGACAATCTTACCAACACCAAACGTTGCATGGATCCCATCAGTCTGCCTAAATTCTTGACAGACTTCCATTTTTAAATGTCTTTGTGATGGTAGGTGTGAAATGAGCATGCTGGTGCACAGATCAGATGGTAGTTTGTTTTAGACAAAGATCAGTTAGTTTGGTAATGATCAGGTTCAAAACTGAACCTGAACTTAGGAACCTGAACTAAGGTTCAGATCATTCTTTGTGCTCTTATAATGAAAAGTATGATGTATCATACAACAGAATACTTTGTGCCCTGCCGAACAGCTTACAACAGAAGCAGATGACTGCACATACAGAGTAAGACACTGAGACAGTCAGGAATTTAAATACTGGGATGAGGTTGCAAGTGAGTGTAGGAAGAAAAAAGTGTTGGAAGTGTAGGAAGACTAAGAGGCAGAAAGTAAAAGAAAGAAAAATAAGGAAAGAAAGCAGATTTATTACACACCCACTCTCTTGTTCTCTCCCTCTCTGTCTCTATACCTCCACTACATCAAATATTTACTGTGCCTGACACTGTCTCAATATGAATCATAGACCAAAACCAAAAAATACAACATTAGCCACATGAATAAATTATTAACCTTATGAACCTGTAGGCACCATAAAATATCTGTTCTAAGGAAGGTCTCACACTGGCAGCATTTAAAGAGAAAGATCAGAATTGTTTAACAACAAAATACTGTAATTTGTTACTTTGTACTGGCCTTAAAAAATGGCAAACTGGGATTGGAGGTGTTACGGAGGAGGTCGCCGCTGCGCCTCCTGCTGGCCGTCAGCGGGAACCCTCGCAAGATTATTAATATCTCCCCAAACTACATTTCCCATGATCCCGTACCTGGTCCTGATTACTTTCTTTTGGGCACCTGAACACAATCAACAGGACTATAAAGCCCAGAACCACACGCCACTCTGTGCGATGTCTTGTTTTGCCATGTGTAGCCTTTTAGAGCGTTTTCCAGATTGCCTTATTGTTACAGACTAGATTCTATATAGTTTTTGACCTTTTGCCTCTGCCTTTTGACTCCGCTTTGGACTGTGTTTTTGAATGTTTGTTTGCTGCCTGCCTTGACACTTGCCTGTTACCTCATTTTGTTTTTGCCTTTACTGCTCTGATCACCCCTGTTTGACCCATGCCTGTTTACTGTTTATTCCTGTTAATAAAACGCTGCAAATGGATCCCTCTGCCTTCGCCTCCTCGTTACAGGAGGAATGCATTGTAACGGCGTGCAATAGTGACCGCCCCTTTTCAATGGTTTTGGTTTTGGTTTTTAGAAGTATTTTTTAATTTATATTTTTAAAAACACTTCTAAACATTGAACCAACCCACAATCTATGTGAGGTGAATCACCACATTACAGCATTTGATTTAAAGCAAAAAGTAACAGTTTGGATAAAGGACAAGTAAGGAACAAGGGAGAAAGGAACAAAGACCGTGTACCTAAATTCTTTCCTTTAGTGMAAAATATCTGAATATGCACAAATATATTTGTGGTTTGAGAGATAGCGGAGGGTTTTGGGTGGAGTATCAAGCTGCTGGAGTCAGGTGAAGTGGAAATGCAGAGAGTCGTGATTAGTTTATATGAGATCATTATGCAGACATGGGGACACAAATAAACATAAATAATAAATTTCTAAAAAGAAAGGAGAGATTTTCTGTCCCGTATTTTGAAAGTACAAAATGTGTGTGTGTGAATGTGTGTCCTTGTGTGTTGTTTTGTGTATGTGTGCATCCTTGTGAGTGTGTTGAGAAGGGTCATTCTGTAAAACACTGCAGCACTCAGACTCACCTGCAATGCACCAGCCCAGTATAAATGCTTACCTGTAACCCTCCCCCCTGAGTCCCTCCATCACTCCCTCCCTCCCTCGCTCGCTCTCATTCTTTCCTTCACACACTTACAGTGTCACTGGTATAAATAGATACTATTTGTGCATGAGTAATTGGTTAGTCAAGTGCTCGATCTTCACCAGCTTGTCGGCTAGTAAAAACACTATTCAGATGACTCACAAATTGATCTCATTTTGGGCCTTTTTTTCTGCCAAAAGAGAAAAAAACCTTTCCTTTGAAACGCTGAACCACACCCGAATCCCATCATGATGACTGTGGGCACGTGAGGTTGAGGTGATGAGAAATGATGATGTGCTTTCAGATGCATTCATTCTTGGTAATATGTAGATTCTGATGTTGTTAGAATTATCTATGGCACCTGGCAAGGAGTCTCTTTTATTGTGTAAAGAAACTGCAAACATGCAACAAGAAACTAGGTTACTTGTCAGACTGGTATTTGTGACAAGAACTGATTACCCTAATAATGGATGTCAGCTTTTCAAATTTGTTTGCTTGCAGTGTAAGATCTGCAGATTTTTTTTTATTTTTTATTAATGCATATTGTTAATGTTTATTTCTCAAAAGAAATGAATAGATTGGTAAAGGCAGATCATTTTAAAACTATTATTGGTGATGGCAAACATATATAGAAACATAACATATACATACATATATATATATATATATATATGTATATATATATATAGCATACCTCCTGATTGTTTTTAACGGATTGTTTAATAACTAATCAATTACTTATTTTTTAACACGTTAAAGTATTCCACCACAAAATGTCTCAAAAAGCACATCGCTTGTTTAAAGGTGTATTTATTTATTACCATAACTTTACTTTCTGTAACAAATGGGTGATTTGCTCTTAATGGAGTTGTCCTCTCTGCCTACGATACCCGAGCTGCAGATGTATTGATCAAGTTTGGTCCCCCTGGGGAAGAGCATGGGAGGCATGGAGGCTTGGAAAGAGGAAGGGGGTCTTGTTGAACGTGACCTGGGGTCTGATACTATTCATGAAAAACCTTAAAGGAAAGACATCAATGTCTTTTAATAACAGGAAGCTTCCTGGCCATTTGAACAGCCCAGCGGGGTTTGGGGCAAGGAAGGGACAGTGTGAAGTGATCGTCTGTATAACTGATGTTGCATATGTAGATGTCTGTGTATAAATTATAATGAGATAAGCACTGACGCAATTTCTGATCTTATGCTAATCAACTGGCTGCTACATTCTAACACCACATCGGTTCACACTGTATATTTTTAGCAAAACTGATTCTAAACCTTTTCTGACTTTTAGCTTTGTTTCAAAATTACAAGTGTGAAACACAGCTTTACCCGAGATGCAAAGCAGGGCCTTCTCCACCACTGACAATTGCTGCTGGGATACAACCTTTTTTATTGGCTAACCAATAGAGGTTGAATGGAGATGGAAGTCCCTTGTTTGATAAAGTATTGATCATTTTTAAAAGTTGATCTGTCAAATTAATTGGGCCAAATCTCTCCCTTGTGCCTTCATTTCAAATCATGCCAGTTAAGAGAATATTACATACTGTACTGTGAGAGACATAGTGAGACAATAAAATGAGGGTCGTCATTTACTTACCCTCATGTTTTTATGTAAAACACAAACTTTTGAATGTGCTCTCTTTTCTTTCTCTTTCATGTGGTTCATATTTCTATACCACTTTTTACAATGCTGCACTGGTTCAAAGCACCTTTACCTAAAACACATTTTAGAACAAACAGTTGAGACATTAGTAAAAAAAACAGCATGCGAGTAAGATGATAGAAATGAAATGATAGAAAACAAGAAAGTTCAAAAATACATGGAAAACATGGTATTTTTGCTAAATTTTTTCATAAGATTACATTAGTGTTACTATCAAAATCATTTTCTAAAGGATTGTAATAAGATCATTATATTAATGGAACTATTAAGGAAGTGTGTGTGTCTTAGTATATGACTAAGATGATGTTAGCATGATGTTAGCATGTTTTGGCTTAATGTTAATTATTATGTTAACCATGCTAGCATGTTTCAACATGATGCTAGTATAATTAACATGATGTTAGGCTGTTTTAACATGAGGTTAGCATAATTTAAAATCTAATCAATCTGAGTCAAAAGACCCCACCCTCTTTTGTCTGTGATGTTCTAGTGCCCTGGCGAGCCAGGGATTTTCAGACTGTAGGTTGCGCCTCACCATGGGCCGCCGAGCATAAAAAAATTGTCAAAAATTGTTACAAAATTGTCTATGGCCAACTTTGTTTACACAGCAGCAGAATGTGGACGTTAGTCCTGTGTTTTAGTCCTTAATATTGTTATATATAGGGGTGTGACAACTGCATGTATTTAAAGTCATCGTATTTTTTAGACTCACAATGGCATTTTCGGCAAACCGCGTTGAAGAATTACTTTGTAATAATATGCACAGTCGATCTTCCTAAGCCAAACAGATGTATTATAGTTCAGTATTACGCCTGTTTTAGACAGCTGGAGATCATTCTGTCCTGCACTTGTTGACTGTATCATTCAGAGGAACACATATAAGCTTGATGAGCTTTTTATCTGTCTGTAATTCACACTACACAGGCAAGAGAAAGAATGAAAGCAATGTGGATAAAACAAATCAAAGTTGTAATTACATTACTAACAAAATAAGCTATTTGAAAAGGAAGAATAATATAATAATACAGCTCCAAATTAATGCAATACAAAATTTTAAAGCGATTGTTGTATTAGCAACTGGGTGCTGCAAACTCTGCCAGTGTAAAAGCACAATGGATGAGTGTTGGGTTGTCATTGTGCAAGTTGGCTCAAAAGGAAGGCCCACTGTCTATGAAAACTTCTAAACTAAGCCAAGCAATATGAGCCCACCCTCAAATGTCCATAACATTCTGAGGTAGAGCTATGACGGCACAAGGTTCTGCCCAGTAATAAGTCTATTGGATTTTTATGGCCAATTATTTGTACTCCTAAAAACATTGTACGGCATTGCTTATGAAGTCATAGCACACTTCTTCTCAATAAGCCACACAATTTGACACCTCATTCATGAGTACGACAAATTGTGCGTTTTAGCCAAATATAGATTCATATTCTAAACTCTTCATATGTAATTGATAATTGGTCAGCAATTATAGCCTAGCAACCCCATTAAATGTATTACAAAGTACATAACTGGACACTAAGAACTAGGTTAAAATATTTTATTAGCTTTAAGTAATGTACTTTCCAGCCAGTGTCAACTTTACAGTGACATTTTCGGGAGGCCATGGACATTAGCCTAAAATACTGTGAAGTAGTAGTAAATAGTAAGTTACAGTAACACTAAATGTTATTTTTTATTCAGTGTTCAGGCACAGAGATAAACACCAACAGACTCATTCAACTATAACAGCACTTGCCAGCAGCTTAGAGCATTGATTTGAATGATTGAGAAAGTTTGAAAGCAATCCTTACCTCACTAAAGTTGACTGCAGTACACTGCGTCCAGCATAATCTGTTAACTGCTGAGTGCAGTTATTTAATGTTTGCTTGGAGCATAAAATGAAGTTTCTTCTGGCCATTTTAAAGCAAATTGGGTTACCAAAAATGACCAGTGGTGACATGGTCTGTACTGAGTTTATCATTGATTGGGTGAGAACAGGTCAAACTTACTGGCTGTGGAAATCAGTGGGCATGGCATATTATACTACAAACAAAACTCGTAAATAAACTGTGCTCTGTGCAACCAGAACATATAGTAGAAGTGGCACATTTGTCAGATATGGTAACCAATACCATACAAAACGTGACCTCTGCTTTTAAACCCATCACTAGTGAGGAGTGAACACTCACAACATGTCGTGAACACACACACACACCTCCGGAACACTGGAAGCAATCGGGAGTTAGGTGCCTAGCTCAAGAACACTTCAGTTGCTAGTGCTGGAATCGAACCAGCAACCCTTTTGATTATGTTCCCGACTCACTAACCAGTAGGCCGCAACTGCCCACACCAAATGGCAAGACAAACAGCTTAAAAAGTGGCAGTTTTCACTCACACTAAAAATGCAGTCAAATACGCTGTTGTTGATGATTTTCACATTTTTTTTACGGCATTTGGAATCACAACAGTATATTTTGCAGTGCAAATACCGTTTAATACACTGCATTTAACTGTGTTCGGATGTAAACTTAATTAATCTATAGTGACCCTTTTGGCTTGTCATATAAAATGCCATATTTGGCAATGTTTAGATGTAAACATGATTAATTTATAGCCTAATTCTAGCCCTTTTGGCTTGCCATACGACTGCGTCGCTCTCTGTGAGAGTGCACTTGCCGCGCGTCTATATTTAAAATAACACTTGCGCATGCAAAAGACGCAATATGTTAATGACCACAAAGAATGTGTTGGACAAGAGCGGGCTCTAGCTATATTATGTTTGGTATCTCTATTCTAATATACCAGACTTTTAATGTTTGTCAACTTTTGTATTTGTGACAGTCATTGTTACTTATCGTTTTGTGCCACAAACAGTCACTGTGCCTATAGCAATAAACTACATTTTAGAATGCCTAGTCATACTTCTGTGGTTATTTTGATGAAGGTAACTTAAAAATAACACAAAAAGAGTGTAACGCATTACAATTCAGAGACATAATATAATGCATTATGTTTTGAAAGTAACTTGCCTAACACTGGCGACATGGTAAATGCTAAAATAAGTAAAAAAATCAGCCTCTCAAACAAAGCTATCATGTTGTTTTAGAAGGCTCAAAATATAAGCAGACGTGGAAGTTGAATAAATTATCTTTTCCAAAGGCTTTTGGATTTTTTTTAAAGCTCATTCAATCATTAATCGGTGTAGTTGCATGTAAAAAATATTATGTTATTCCTTTATATTATTTAAAATTTCCTTTAGTTATAAGAATAAAAATCCTACAGGTTTAATGAAATATTACTTTAACACAAAGCTCAAAAATGATATGTGGCAATTTTCTGGTCTAGTCCTGCCTTTACATCCGATACTGTAGTTTTGTAATTTCACATTGAACACTTAAGTGTGCAACCATCTGTTCTTTTCCTGTAAAAATTATTTCCACCTAATACTGCCTCGCTTTTTGAGAGGGATAATTACATTTTTTTACTGTCATGACTTGTCATGCTGTGTGCACGGTTTATTAATTTTTGCTTGATTTAGGATGTGGTGAATGGAGTAATCATACCGAAACATGGTATTTGAGTTATTGTAATTGAGCTATCAGCGGCTTCATGCTACATGTCATTTTCGACAGGAAAATCGTGTGTATTTAAAGTGTACGCTGCTGCTGCTGCAACAGTACAATCTTTGACATTGTGGCCCAGGGGTTTATTTATGGGACATATTTAGCTGTGATGTATAACTGTGCTGTAGCCCATCTCCCCCAGGGCATGTTAGAGGCAATCGAGTGGAATAAAAAGCCTAGAAATTACTTTTTCTTGTTTAGCGTTGAAAAGCAGAAAAAGAAATACATATAGGCACCGCCATTCCGCATGGCTGTAATATCAGCAGCAGCGATAATAATGATCTCATTTATGGGGTGAGGAGTGTTCATAAAGAAAAATTGACCAGAAAAAACAAATGGAAGGGAACATATTAATACTATGCAATAGCATTAGCGTTTTGATTGGCTTTTTCATTAAGGTATTGCTAATGATGTTTAAAAGTATCGTTTATAATGCAAAATCTTACTTCCCTTGATTTTTTTTATTAAAGAGTTCAATGTACCATTTTTTCAAAAGTAACTTTCAAAAGTAGTTAGAAATTCTCTCTATAGCCAAAAACAACATATGCACAATTTTTATATTTCACATTTTTGTATAGCTTTTAGATGCGCTAACTCTGTCACCAGAAATGCCCATCTATTTACTCAGCACTAATGACATCCTCTTTGCACAGCTTGTATGTTTCACATGATATTGTCAAAAACAAGAGTTTTAGCACAAACAGAATTTGAGAGAAGACTTTCACCATTTAAGAATTTCATAGTTCAAGCCATAAGCATCCAAATGTTGTTTAGCCAACAGGAAGTAATTTTCTTGTGTCTTTTTATTTAGTGTTGACAGAAATATTCATAGCTGAAAGCAACATATAAATAATAAAAAACAGTGTTATGTTTCAGTGGGTGTTTGGCCATCGATTTTTCTGATAGGTTTTTAAAAGCGTGAAATAGACTTTTCCTCAATCTGTTGCCGCTAACATCACCACTCAGGATGAGGGGAGGGGCTTGGGACTGTGTGTTGTAATGGTGACATCAGCCAATCAGAATTCTTTTCCTGTGGCTACAGCATGACCAGTCACATGATGTTTGCAGCGAAGATTGACTTGAAAATTTCTGTGCCTAAAATGTGGCAATGAACTGAGTGCCAATGGCAGCATGAGCTGAGTGCCAATGGGGTGCACCAGCCATTGAGATGAATAGCGAAGCTAACAAATTGTGTATTGAGATAAATACAAAAAGTGTGTGTAATGCATTTATGATTGTACAGGCAGAGTATACAGGCAGTTATTGGTTTAGTTCTACTGCATCTTTTATTAGTCTCAGTTTAATAACAGTTTTTCTTTTTTATTCTGTGAGCCACATTTTATTTAGAAGCAGTTCTCCTCTTCATAAATGATAATATATGTAGAAATGCTGAACAGCGCTGTTAATGAATGCACATAGTGAAATGTAAACTCTTCACAGCCTTCATTATGTGGGAAGAGGGCTTCATTGTGCATGAACTCCATTGTGATGCATGTGTTTGTTTGAAGCACAGTGAATTGTGGGAGGACACCTGCAGCAGAATGTAATCAGTAAGAACAAATACAGTGGAAGCAAATGCAAGTGAATGGGCTTTGCATTTAAAGCTATACACCAGCATTTATAGGCTCTGTAGTGATAAACTTCTGTCAATCATAATTCGAGTCAAATCAAGCCTGCTGTTTATTTTAAAGTAAGACAGAACTGCCAGCTATCATCCACATCTTCGTCATTACATCCATGACTTTTTCTCATTTTATACACACACACACATATACACACAAAATCCCTGCTGCTTGCTGCCTGACCTGTTTAATCACACTGTTTAGCACTCCAAAGAGCCATTGACATTCTCACCGTACCTTCTGCTTCCATCCTATCTTATTCCTCAACTTTTCAGGGTGTAGGATGTATATTGTGAGACAGTGACAGGCCCAGATTAACACATTTATGATCTTTATCTTAATCTTTCATTTTAATAATGTTCTAACGCATGTTTCATCACACGGCAACAAATCCATCCGTCTGTCTATACATGCATTCTTTCATCCATACATTTGTCTATACGTACATTTATCCATTCATTCATGCATTCATTCATCTATCCATCTGTCAATACATGTCTTGAGCTAATCTGAAGACCACATGAACTTTGGAGGTCTGTAGCGATTGACTCTGCAGAGGTTGGCGACCTCTGCACACTATGCACCTCAGCATTCGCTGAACCCCCTCTGTCATTTTACGTGGCTGAGTTGCTGTCATTCCCAATCGCTTCCACATTGTTATAATACAACTGACAATTGACTGTGGAATATTTAGTAGTGAGAAAATTCCACGACTGGACTTATTGCACAGGTGGAATCCTATCACAGTACCACACTGGAATTCACTGAGCTCCTGAGAGCGGCCCATTCTTTCACAAATGTTTGTAGAAGCAGTCTGCATGCCTAGGTGCTTCATTTTATACACCTGTGGCCATGGAAGTGATTGGAACACTTGAATTCAATTATTTGGATGTGTGAGCTAATACTTTTGGCAATATAGTATATATGGGATATATATAGCACCTGTCACAAAAATTTAAAGGCCTGTTAAGATTTTGTTTTTTATATATTCAATTCAATTTGGTCGCTTGAGAAAAATGAGAGAAATATTTTACATATGTGTCGCCACATGGAGTTCTGAAGAACAGATGATTTACTAACTAGACACTTTGTATGTCTTTTAATCGTATGCATATCTTCACACTGTGAAATGTTGCAGTTTCTAATAAAGTTTACAGCCAACTGGCAAGTAACTCCCTTGTATCTCCTTAGCCAAAGCCAATTTTTATTCACATTTGGCACTTGAAGCGTGTTAATTTTGGACCCTGAGAGCAACTCCCATTTGTTAAGCGGTATGCAACACCAACGCTGGCAGCCTTCCCCAACACACAAAGAGTTTAAAAGCATAGTTTTAAAATAAATGCATGCACATGTATAGAAACTCATATTGGTTGAACACTAATTCATATGTGCATTGGTATATAAAAATTTTATAATTAGACTTATTATACAGAACACACACACACACACATATATACTAGTCTTTATACTATACTATAGTCCATATATGATGAGATAATATGCAGTAGCTCCAATAGAGATGAGCTGTAAATGTCTTCATTGTAGAAGCACTTCCTAAAGATGAAGTGAGATCAGCTGCCTGATTAGTGACGAACATGGATATCTTGGCAT
>JAZGTJ010008616.1:1086-14558 GCA_036877575.1 Botia almorhae
GATGGTTTTTCTGATAGCCATTACTTCTCTTAAGAGAATTGGGGATTTGCAGGCTCTGGCAACCGCACCATCCTGTTTAGACTTTGCCCCTGGGCTGGTGAAAACCATTTTGCACCCTTACCCTAAATATCTTCCGAAAGTTCCTTTTTCGACTGTAAATCCAGTCATTCTTGAAGCCTTCTGCCCTCTGCCTTTCACAACACCGGAGCAGGAAAGACTTCACTTACTGTGTCCAGTACGTGCTCTTCAAATTTATGTCCACCGCTCAGGCCAGTGGCGTAAGTCTGAGCAGCTTTTCATATGCTATGGGGGCCGCAACCGGGGGGTGGCTGCCAATAAACAGACAATGAATCCTGTACACATCTGCGCATTGAGAACTGTTTCTAGAGTGAGCACTGACCATGCTCACATTTAAGTCAATATATCTTTGTGCGTCTTCAAAAGTGCTCAGCTGGAGGAGCATGATACTAACAACAGCCAGGTCATGGGTGTGATGGGTAAATGGGTAAAGACTGAAGGTACTGTCCTGCATTTTATTATTCACATTTGAAATTATTAAACTAAAAATAATAAAAACAAAGTTCTAACTTCATCAATTTTGATAAATTTGATAATATATATAATATATATCTGCATTGAGCTATAGATTGTTGATTGATTTTCCGTCAGACATGACAGTAAGAGAAACCAAAGGAGAAAGAAAACTGATACTCTGCTTCAATAGTATGATATTTGCTTCAGGACAAAAAACAAATAAAGCATCAGGGGAGAGAATATTGAGGATCAATGCCACTGAAGTCATTACTATAACCAACTTTTTCAAAGTCACTGAAGACGAAACACATTCAGTTCCTCTAAAATTAAATACATGGTTAAGTAATATCTCAACTGCAGGTATGTCAATGATTTTACGGTACTCCCTGCCTAGAGTGCGAAGATAACTTGTTTAATTGGCATGCAGGATTTGAATAATAGCCAAATGAATTCAGTTATTGTCATTCATTGAAATAGTCCGCCCCCGTCTGCAGCTGGCGTTCAGCCAATGAGTTCAGAGCGCAGATCAATGTGTCTGACTCTTAATAATGAAGTGTCACTTCATTCTTAAAGGTGTATGTCGCTCATGGGACTGATAATCAACGCTTGAAAAAGAGTAGAAATAAAGAAAAGAACGGAAAGATGATGCAGAGATTTCTCACAAGAGCCGTTTAGTGCTTTGTTCACTGTCCTGGGGCAAAAAATAAAAGAATGTTATTTGCTGCAAAGGTGATGCTGCTCATGTATCTAAATATAACACTGTTACTCATCAAACAGGAGAACTCAGAAAACATACATATGCAATCTACAGCATACATGCTCACAGTAGTTACACTAGAGATATTTCATTAGCATTCTTGGAAATAATTGAATAGTGTGTCTGACCTTATTTATTACCCTGGAAAAAATCTTATGACTATTGTTCCTGCTCACAGTATATTCAATAAGTGCAAACCCAACCCATCTGTCTCTACAAATAGAAATGCAATATTTGGAGGAACTTCAACATGATGCCTTTATTTTAAGTCAACATGAAATTATGTTTACGACCTAATTCTATAATGTGACGAATGTCTGAGTGAGACCTGAATAGATATAACAAATATAACTAATGGATGGTAAAGTAAATACGAGAATAAAGTCATGTTGTATAATGGAGGTATTTTAAAATGCATGCATAAAATGCATATATGATTCCACTGTGTTACCCATTTTGATCTTGTCTACTAGGAAATATTATTAGAGTATTTAGAGTTAGATTATAGTTGAGTTGGGTTAAGGCTTGTTAAATTAGGATTAACTTCATGAATATAGATTATAATAATTGTTAAATGTGAACAGGGCAGATCATAAGTTCAGGGAAGGGTTATATCATATAATATAGTTACATGTATGTAACTGTGATTTTAAAGTCTAATCACACATTTTTTCCCAGCTGGGGTTTTGTTCTGTGATGAACTGTGGTCTCGGACGAAGGTTGTTTATAAATGATGATTTTCCAAGTTACAAAATAATTTCTTATAATGTTTGTGTCACGTTTTTAAAATATTTTAATGTATACAATACAACAGATACATTTTCTTCAAAACAATGATATTTTTGTTAGGGTTTATGTGTTTTTTCAAAATAAAATTAAAATAATATAAATATTGTGAGTTTGTAAGGTGACAACTAACCTCTAACTGACCTCCAAGACTGCACTGTGTACACTGTGACGGGCCAGTTAAATCCAATACAGAGTTTATGAAACACAACTAACATGTCTAACAATGCTGAGGATTAGCCAGTTAGTTAGTTTGTGGTGTGTTCCAAAAATCTGATGCAGTTTTACACAGTATAGCTGTATATTTGAATAGATTCCATTGCTGAGCTATGCTAAATGTAAAGTAGTCAAGCTGTTACATATAGAATGCATCAGGAGGGTTGCAGAAAATAAATATGCCTGTACATTTTGTTCAAACTGAAATAGAATTTAGCCGTAACGCATGCACATAAATTCACCCTGTCTGTGTTGCAAAGCACTAACTTTTAGACCATTGAGGCTTCCGTGGTGTGGATCTGATGTCACCTACAAAGGAACAAGAATAATATAGTTGCCTGGCAGTCATTCTCGATGCAAGTTTGAAATTAACTAATGTAAACCACTAAAGGAGATATGATACAAAAGCAAACTGAAACTACACTTTCACTGTTTTGTAAATCTTTGCTATGTGTTGTGTGACTTTTGTACCCTACCTCACACTTCATATCTGTACAACCAATGATTAAATTACTAGTGGAGTACAGCAATGTTTTGTCATAGTTTTGGTCACCTAATTTCACTCACAGATTGATGCATTTAACTTTAAAATGTACAAAATTTTCTTGCAGTGGAGCATAGTCCTGTACCCTCCTAGAGGTAAAAAGGTCCACTTCCTTAGTGTCACAAAATTCTGTGGGAAACACTGGTGATAGAATTACACAAATGTTCATTTTAAGACTGTTACTGACGAGCAACAATAATGGAAAGCTGAGTTCCATTATTGTTAATAATACTTACAACTTGCAAGTAGCTCTTACATAGCTGATATAGATGGTGATTAACACTTGACATGTTGATAACACATAAACAGTCTTTAGAATTCTCATAATTACATGTAGATGTATACTTTATGCATAGTGAGTGTGGTGGTGCATATAGGGTGAGAATATGGGACTGGGAGGAAAAAAATCACAGTTCACTCACTACAAAAAACAAGACTACACCACTGTGGAGCAGAATGTGCCTTTTAAAGTGATGGCCCCTTGTAGCTGTCATAGAGATGTGACTTGAGTTCAAGCATCAGACCTATGACATCAGTCATAGTGTTCCATTTGCTGTGTCTGTCAGAGCCGATCTCATCAGCTGATGAGCTGCCTCAGGCCAATTCTGAAGGGACTAAAAGTGATGCTGGGAAAGCATTCTATGTCACATATCAGCTCTGTGAGAATACAGATCTGCATGTAAAGGTCAGGGAGCTGCTGTAGTAAGAACTTTATGGATATTGTAGATGCTGAATGTGTAGATATGTGATGATATTGTAGACTTTGATATAAATAATGTTATAATGAAAAAGCAGATGTAATTTTGCATACATTAGTAAGTAATTTGGTCTGTAATATGATAAGAAGTGTAATAACAGATTTTTTTGGGGTACAGAAATACGGTGACAGAAACTACATATTTAATTAAAAGAGGTTGGAAAGTGGTCATAATATTAACATAATTATTAACATAATTATGCTATATTATAAAAGCAGTGACAGTATGTAACTGTAGTTTCAAATCTTTCTGTAAACATACTACCACAATCCCCCACAGTCCCCCTGGAGTTCTCCATTTACTTTCTCCACACCCATCAAAGCCAGCAGCTCCAAAGTGTCCCAGTCAACAGGAGTCAAGAAAATCCTTAGTTCAAAGTAAAAATGACAAGCGCAAATGCACGACTGTAGCCACTCATGCATGACAACAGGGATTTCTGGGAATTCTGCGGTGAATGGAGAGACTGTGAGTCCATTCACTATCACAGTAGGACAGCCAGTCCTGAATGAATTCCGTTAAGAGATTTCCATTAAAACTGAAAACATCCTGCCACATACAGTACTTTAAAGGTAGAGTTTACCTCCAAAATATTTAGTCCTGTCATTCCAAAGCCGTATACTATGAGCTGAAATCTAAACCTATATTTATGTTAAAATTTCATCTTTACTGCAGCTCTTAAACTCTCTCTTCATCCTGTATATTAGAACTGGCTGATCATATTATGACAAAAGTGTAATGTCATGATGCAAGTGTGAACAAATTCTGCTTTTGTGGTGATGATTTCAAACCTCAGAATGTGAACACAAATGGAATTTAAAAACTTTGGCGATGGTGACGATTTTCAATGAATAACAACTTGAATTTCCTCATGCACAGCTATGGCTTCACAGAATTTAGGCAACAGTCATGGGCTTTTGTGTCATTGGAGCTTGACAGTTATGATAAATATGAACACAGTTCCACAGAAAAATACAAAACAACATAAGATACATATACATAATGAGCTATTTATTTAAGCAGGTATACTGAGATTTGACATAAATATTAAGTAATTTATGAATGCTAATTTATTAGTTAGTAGGTTTAGCAGTCTATATATCAACAATGTCAAGTAAACTTCACATAGACTGAATGTGCACTATATAGTAGATAGCAATCACAAGCCGGAGTTTAATCTCAGGGTGAGTGGTGCGCCCCCACAAAGGCATCCAGTTTCTATTGCCAAGCAGGAAGCTCTTAATGCCTGAATGATAAGGTAATAAATTTGTGCTTTTGGATGGCTTCCAAAATGTAAAAAGAGACAAAATGAGACATGCATCAAACTGCTTAAATGTCAGAAGTACAGAGTCAAGGGTAGTCATACCAAGAGTCCCAGTCTTTCATTTTGGAGAAAGGAAATTATGTACGGCTGGGTGATTGTATGCAATATTTTGATGTGATTATGAAGACTTTTTTTAATAATACCAGGAACACATTTAGTAGGGTCAATTTAATTTTTTTGTTGGTTTTAAAGCTTTTAATTTCTGTGGCAAATGAAACTTTACTCACCTGCCATTGGTTAAACAAATGCAGTTCCACCCCCAAACTTATGATATGAATTTATCCATACGTTAACAAAAAATTCATCCCTCAAACAAATAGAGCAATGTTATGAAAGTGCCATAGAGCCAGTGTTTACACTTAACAGATGGTTTACTTATAAATGTCTCTGTACTTGAAAGCAAGAAAAGCATTCAAAATCCTTTATAGTTCTCAGCCTGAGCCAGCATTACATGAAATCAATAAACACCTTAAACATTAAACTTTTATTTTGAAAACATTTAACAGTTTAAAGGAACCCGAAATGAACATTTTGTCTTCATTAACGCTGTTATTTCTTTCTAAACCCACATGGCTTGCTTAAGGTGAATTTTTTAACAATATTCTCGTGGCTTTTTATCCATATAATGAAAGTGAATGGGGACTGGGGCTTCCATATGGAAGCACCATAAAAGCATCCATAGTAGTACATATGACTTCCAAGTGCACTATTTCAAATCTGAAACCAGAACCTGAAAATGTAAGAAGTTTCTACTGAAAATCTTGCAAAACAGTTGCTATAGATTGCTTCTTTTATAGGAGAAATTTTAGGCATCAGTGTAGTAATTCACAGCATCTTTGATTTTTGGATGCCACAGTTGGATTCTGTCATTAGGGCTGCTGGAGGGCTGAAGGAAGGTATACAATCTCTTAGTGCAAATCAGAACTATGAGTGAGGGTACATGTGTTATTGTATTTTTCTACCCACACAGTCTACCATGACTTAACATAGCGCACAGAGCAGCTTCTTAATACACCTTGCGCCAAGAGCAGCTTCTTAATACACCTTGCGCCAAGAGCGGCTTCTTTATCTTGTGGTAATGGTTCTTTAAGGGGTTGAAGATGTGGGGAGATTTCATGCCCTGTCATTATACCTGGGATAAAGAGAGGAATTTTCATCTCGAAATAAGGCACTGATAGACGTGTGGATTGCAGCCAAATTTACAGTTGTGTGGAGAAGTTGCCAAAGGCTTAGGATGAAAAATGCAAAGGTACTGATGAACTTTCTCTGCCAGTTCATCAAACCATACAGATTGCGCTGTATGCTCACTAAGTCCCGTTTGAGAGATCATAGTGAAAATTATGAAACATTGGCTTGTAGAAGTTCAGGCTACACCATTTTAGAGCATCACATGCACTCCTGACATAAAGGCTGCTCAGAGGATTATGTTGCTTTCTGAGTTACTCTTATAGGCAAAATTCTATGGTAGACCTCAGATGTGCTCAGTGACAAAAATCCAAGGTGATAGATGGATTGAGATTTTTCACATTCTCCAATTGATTCTGACGTGGGAACAAAATCTTACTGAAATCAAAATGGTCTCAGATAAATGTGCCGTGTTTAAGCAGAAGATGAGAAAACTCCTGCCTCTGACTTTGTTTTTCCACCAGCTTCATTTAGTGTAAAATATCTGAAACCTGTACGATGTTAATGGTCTCCTGCTAAGCGGCATCCTGGATTTGTTATTTCATGTGCACCCTGTCGGTCGCTCAGTGTGACACACAGTATTTCACCCGAATCATCAAAAACAGCAGAAAAAAAAAAGTCTTTTACATCAGCCTGCCACAGATGAATCAATTGGACTGAATCTGACTCACTCAAGAGTACACAAGAGTGTCTGTGCGCAGTCTGCCCAGAGCTCAACAAAGAATATTGTTTCATCATCAAAGGCCTCTTTGGAATGTCAAAGGGTTTATGCCAATTTTTACCTTAAGAGTCTTAACATTGCCATTTGATCTTCTTACTTGTCTTTTCCTTGTAAGACTGTGCGTAGTGCGGATGTAATAAGAAAGGCTGACATTGAAAAACAAGAGTGGTTGGACTGTATAGAGCATATTATTTTGCATTATGTGGGTATGTTTTTGCTAAAAATAGAAATAAGGTGAAAAGGAATGGCTGGTTTCAGTTTGGCTAAATTTGGCATAAAGGAAATGGCAATGATGGTTTATCTGGTTCCCTCAATCGAATATTTTTAGAAAATTAAAATGCTGTTTATTAATGAAGCACAGAATTTCCAAAAATGTTTCAAAGCCTCACATCCTAATATACAACGTTTGTTTGAGGATTTATCTTTTCTCACCTAATTGATTTTCATGTTTTTAACTGTAGCTTAACTGGTAGAGAATGGCACTAGTAACACTGAGGTAATAGGTTCCCATTCCAGAAAGTTGTGGCCTACTGGTTAGTGAATCTGGCTTGTAATCAGAAGGTTGCTAGTTTGATTCCAGCACTGGCAGGTAGCAATTGAAGTGCCCTTGAGCAAGGCACCCAACCTCCGATTGCTACCCACTGCTTTGGATGTGTGTGTGTTCAGGACTTGCAGTGTGTGTTCTCTTCTCACCAGTGATAAGTTAAATGAAAAAATGTCACTTTCTTTTTTTTACAAAACATGTCTGGTTACAACTGTACCCTTGTACCCTTGTATGTTGACACTTTGGGGAGCTCAGTGTTCAAGCATCTGAAGCACGTGTCTAGTCTAATTCTGATTGGTAATGCGTCATGACATAGCCGTCATAGCTATGTGATGGGGAACTTCAAAAGCAAATCGCGCTAAGGTATATGTAGTAGTGGCAAAGGGACCCAGCTTTTTGTTCCCTTCTTGACAACACTTTGAGGAATGAATACCCACTGCACCACACTGCATACCCACTGTCTGTCCTAGTGTAAAGCTATACCTGGCATAGCTTAGGACAACAGCACCCGAGACCCTGGCATAGATGGAAGGTGCAGACTGTAAAATTAAAGAATGTGTGCGGGGTAGCCCAACCCGCAATATCACAAATCTCTTGCAGGGTGACCCTTTAAAGAAGAGCTGTATATGAAGCCATGCTTCTTGTAGAATGAGCTTTTATGGCCAGAGATGAATGCATACTGCACACCTGGTCAACAATCCAGTTGCTAAAAGTCTGTCTGGAGGTCGGAATCTGTCATTGCTTTACATTGATGGCATGGCCTAGCTAGTGACAGACAGTTGTGCACGCATTGTCACCTAATCCCATATCAGCCCCAGGAACATTGTTTTCTGGGAAGGTGTCAACATGCTCTTTTTTGCATGGAGTCTTAACCCAAAGGTTTTCTCATGGCCAATGATGACATCTCGATGCTGAGCAGCCATGTCCTGACACTGGCTGGACATGGACATGACATTCCCTAAAGTGCCCTGGAGACAGACGGATGCCCTGGAGTCTCAAAGGTGCCATTGCTGCATATATGCATTTTGTAAAGTGTGTGGGTAAAAAGCTAGCCAAAAAGGAAGAACCTGATATTGGAATGCTTTGCCCCAAAACCGAACTTCAGGAAATTCCTGTGAGAGGAAAGAATGGATATGTGGAAGTATGTGTCCTTTAAACCTATCGTAACAAACCAGTCCTCGGATCTGATTTGGCTTATAATCATAGAAACAGTCAAAATCTTGTACCTGCATCTCCTCAGTGAAAGGTTCATTTGCCACAGATCTAAAACGGGATGTAACCCCCATCCTTTTTTGGAAGCCTCTCAAGACCAACCTCCGATGTCCTGTTCAGTTCTGAAGTTGACCTTCAGTATATGGACGGAAGCCAGATAGTAAGATAGCGTGCGGATTAGCACTTTATTCTTTCTTAGAGAAACAACACCAAGGCCAGACACACACAGAACGCTTGCTATTTTGTCCTTATGCAGCTTCTGTTTTCATCATAACAGCTACGTCACAACTCAACACAAATTAAAACTGGGGTAGTTTCAGACTTGTTCATGCCTGCTCAGGGTGTTCCCCAAAGTGTCTTCATACAACGTAGCTCCCTTAAAAGGAAAGACACATACTGATGTAATGTATGTCTTTAATGCATTGTAAATAGCTATGGTTAAAAGTCTCTGCCAAATGCATAAATATAAATTGTTCATGACCCGTGAAAATGTAGCTCTGATTAATAGATAATAAGCAAATGGACTAATACTAAACAAAAAGTAAAAAAATCATGTTGTTTATTTAAAAATGTTTTTTGACATGTTCACTTAACAAAGAACAGTCTAAAACAACTCATCTCTCTTATACTATCATGTCTTGCTGTAACTACAACTAAAATTCATGCTAAACACAATTACAAAGCAAGATAAAATCTCATCCCATGTAATCCATTTTCAGTCAGCAGTTATAACTCTGAAGGACAAGACTACATGTAAAATATTACTGGACACTATTAATAGTACTATTACTCAGTACTTTAGAATGACATTTCTGGTGAGGTGACCTGTGCAATATCTAAGGTCATAAGATCAGAATAGATTGAATCCGTCTCTGGTTGATTTACCTTCCACTGGGGGCGGGAGACACCATCAGTAGGCTTTTTTAACACAATGTCATGTTAGATTTGGATCCAAGTAAGGGAGACACAGGAAATTATAGATCGTTGTGAGAATATTACAGCAAATAGAGAAATCCTTGAGTCAAATTCGTATCAGATTCAATTTGATTGCATATGATATTGCAAAAGAATGTAGGTCATGTAATGTATTCTTTGTGTGTCTGTGTGTGTGTTATGTGCAGGCTTGCAAAAACACAGCCATGAGAAACATCAGTACATGTAATAGGTCATTATATTTTGCAACTCCATGTTTAATTGGAAATGATACTAAAACAATATGCAAGCTGTGAGGCTTCAGGTTATTTACAATGGAAGTGGCAGCTGCCCCACACCTTATAATGTTTACGTGCCACGAATCAGCTGTAAGCTTAAGGATCTTCTTCAGCAACATTAAACGTGGTTCTTATTGGTACAAACATTTTAATTGCATAGGCCATTTCCACAAAAAGGCAAATCATTTAATGCACAGTGTTAGTGTTAAGTATGGTGGTATTTACCACAGTAGCATTAGTGTATGTTATCAGCTTTTGCAGCTAGTAGAACTGTAGTTAGCAATAAAATATTGTTTATATTAGTAGGCTAGAGACTAAAAACATAATGAGCTGCTATGTTCAGAAGTTATTTAAATACAAAATTAAAGCATTGCTGTGTTAGATTGACATCCATCGACTGAGGAGAGTATGCTACAATTTAAATGTTCTCTGAAACATTCACAGATCACTCTTACTTTTTAACCCCCCCCAACCCTGACTTTATTCTGGTATGTAACACCCACTTTTCACAATTCAATTAATTACAGATGGATAAAATCACATCCAGTCCTATGTTTTATCTAATTTCAAAGAGCAGTGAATGGTGTTTTACACAGACTTGACACCAAATGATAAAGGTTTTTAACAGTCTCTCTTCCAGTGAAATATTGGTCTTTACGATTCCTGGGCACCCTTAATTTGGTCAACAACTTGAGGATTGCTGTTGCCATGGTTCTACCTTCTGAACAAACAACAACCACTTACAACAATGGATTTATTTACTTATAAACTTCAGATATAAAAAATCAGGCAGTCTGCTAATGATCCAAACCACCCTTTTGCCTGTAATTGGTCTTAGAAGATATGTCTTATATATATCTTTTTTAGCATCATTTCCATGTGCCACTCTTATTATTGGCTTTATATTTGGGTATGAGTGTTTAAAGATACACTTTCTAATCTTGAGATTGAGTTTCTTTTTTGGCTGGATTCCACCAGTGTTAAGCTGTGACTACATGCATTGTTTTGAAATATAGGCCAAGCTACATTACACAACAGAATGCTAAAATAGCTGCAGCCTCTGTGTTGCTGTCCTTGGTGGAAAAGATTAGCTAGATTTATTTTTTGTGCATCTTTGTGATTACCCATATTTTATATTGCTCAATGGTTACTCTTTCAAAGCTCAGGAGATTTGATGGAGATCTCAGTTTCATTTATTATCAGTTTTGTCTCATGTTTTTCCTAAAATTGCTTAGGAGAAATAAAATAAAAATATGTTATATAAATATGTTATAACCCAACAATAGTTGGGTTATAATTTGGGTAAAGACTATTCCTTTCCAATAAGAATCGTAAGGAAACACTTAAAGGGGTCATGGCATGAGGAATCAAATTTCCCTTGTTATTGTTGAAATAAGAACTAATAAGGTCTTGATATTAACACATCCTGCAAGTTTTATATCTTAAAATGTCCTCCTAAATAAAGAAAGCATTTATATAATCATTCTCTGGAAAAAATGAATGCAAATGACTGGATATGTGATGTCACAAGGTAGATTCATTTTCATATGACCTGCCCCAGAGCAAGATTACACCTTCCATTGTGGGCTCCGCCCACAGTTGTTCAGTCATAGAGAAGCAGAAACAGTTCTCACCTGATAGAAAAATATCACAGCAACATCCTCTTTGTCTGGAATTAATCCACTATGACATCACGCAGCAGGCTGAAGAAATACTTTGGAGTAGCGAGTGGATCTCAGGGCCTGGTAACACTCATGATTCGATTGTGATAGCAGTAAAATGCCAGTCAAACGCGGTGCTATTCCTGGCTGTTAGCCAATCATACATAGTGAAAATTATGCCTGAAGGTTCTTAAAGGGGAACACTCAAACCTTTTTTAATTACAGGGCTAAAAACAGGGCAGGGAAATGGCATAAATTACTTAATTCTAAATGTTTTTTTGAGTAAAAAACTTCAGTAATATTATAATTTCACCTCTGGGAACAAAATTAAAAAAACATGCAATGACCCTTTTAAAAATCCATTCAGTTCATTTTTAAGAAAATCCACTGTAATGTTGCTGAAAACAAACATTTTTGGCTGATGGTACAACTATACTGATGAAGCTGTGTGGGTACAGTTACATAATTCTATTTTTAAGAGACTCGTTCATCTGCCTTAACCAGCCTTGGCTCCTTTTAAATGATTTTACCACAGACTAACAAAGACTTCTTTTAAAAGAAGGGGAAAAAATCCAGTATAGTTTTTCTGATGTGTACACCAGCGGAAACTGCAGACTGTAACATTGTATAACTTTATTGCATGAGTAGCAAAGGGGTCATTTAGTGCTTGTAAGAGCATGCCAAGGGTCCTCACTGTCTGTTCTTGCATAGTTAGACTTTTGACGGATGCTTTATGAACTTTAAACTGACCAAGACAAGACCCGCCCATTTAGAAAGAAAAAACTTTCTGACTGACATGTAAAGAAATTATTCACATTGTTTTGTTTCTGGGTGCCATTTTTACTACAACAACAGATTGCAGCAAAATAAATAAATAAATACATAAATAATAATAATGAAGCCTTCAGAAAGTCAGGAAAACACATGGTAAACTAGTGGCAAATTTGTACATTTGTACAGACTCAAGTATAGTATGTTAAAAATCTTATTAGATCTTACTAGATTTATAACCTTTTCCAGTTTTGTGTGCAGTACTAAGTGACTGACTGTGGGCAATGGGCATGTTGTCTAAAGGCTAAGACAACTCATGCTCTAATTTTATTATCATATAGGTTAGAAAAGTATATGGCCAATATGGATTATCTCTTGACCAATATCTGTCTACTAAGTATGTAATATAAGCACTACAATGGTGGGAGGTAAGCAGTGCATATGTTCCATGAGTGCTCACTTATCACTTGTAAATTAGTGGAGTATGTCTGAACTGTGCTCCTTAATGCTGGGGTAATTGACACAGAACTGCAATCTGAGTGCATTAATTCATCTAGCTGTGAAGTATTTTTGACATGTCTTGTGCCGAGGGGAATTGATATGGTCTTTCAGCACTGAAATATATGCTTGACCTCCGACTGATATACCTCACTCCTCAATTACCATGGGCATATTATCTATGCTATTATCATCAATGAGAGGATGTCAGGGTTTTTCCTATTTTGTTTTGTAGAATCATAATGACTCTTTAAATAAATGATAACAGCTGCAGCTGGCGATAATGTAGAGTAACGGAACTTGCGCTGTGTTTTGAACCAATTTAAATATTAAAGAATGTGTATTTTTCTGACGTATCTGTGAGTGATGGCAGCCAGGATGAGCAAACTCCCACATATTCATTAAAATAAATCCATGAACATTTATAACTGTATTTTAACTCACTTAAGAATCATATGGCCCATTAGGTGCTATAGCTACTAGCATGTAAAATTGTTGTTGCTAGCCATTGCATCGTTAAATAAATGAATAATATAATATATAGCTGGAGGAATATCCTTTGGTTTAAGGAGAAAATTTAAAAGTAAAGCGTGTGGTTTTTTTATATTACTGCACTGTAACAAATTGCTGTATTTTTTACAGCAAAATTGTACAGAAACTTACTGTTTTGCCATTTTACAATTTCTTGCTGTAATTTGCAATGCATTATGGGTCATACAGGGTTTTACAAGTGTTAACTGTTTATTTCACTGT
>JAZGTJ010008617.1:0-20702 GCA_036877575.1 Botia almorhae
GTGGACCTCACTAACTTTACGTACGTTTTTTAGCAGCACTAACGAATGCTTTCTGTAGCATTGTTTTCCAAAACACAGTGGGTTTCACATAAGCAGCAGTGAGTTAGAGCTACTGTATTTTTTTCACAAATGTCAATCAGAGTGGTCATCACGTCAATTCTACAGTATATTGTGTAAATAATAGTTCCATGATAGACTTTTTAATGCAGGTTCCGCTGTGACAACATGCCCTGTGGGTTATTGCAATATTTTTTCATATATCATGCTGTATTTGACTACATTTAACAATCATGAACACATCCTGTCTTTATCACACATGAGGTAAATTAGGTGTCTGAAACCATTAGTCTCTCTGTCATTTACAAACGCTCAGATGATGTTGTCCCAGTGACTCCCCAGAAGTCTATTGCCTTGCCTGTTTGGCTGAAGTGCTAAATTAAATTGGTTCGACTGGGTCATGAGAGAGGGTCAATGCAAGATCACAGAGGGTTTTGATGGAGTATATTATATACTTCAGTTTTCTTGACTGACTAGCGTAAAATACTTAATAGGCTTCCTCACACATGAGTTTAATGGATTTTAAACAGAGAGGTCTGCTCTGTTTAGGAATCAGCCGTACTGATGCTGTATCTTATCTGTCTGTTTTTGACATGCGTTAGAATTATATGCAGTTTTTATAGACAACGGCACCAGTTGGGTTTGATCATCATCTTCCTCGACACTGATTTATGCGTGAAATCTGTGCTGCGACACGGAGACAAGAAACAAAACAATTGATGAATTATGAATCGCTGTTTTTAAGGACTTCCATCTACTGAAAATCAAGGCGTTCCACTCCACACAGAGAGAGTTGAAGTCACAGCACCGTGCAACGAGAGTCTAACAACCCAGCCTCGCTTTACTCACAGATCCTCATATTCATAAAACGTAGCCGGCAGACAAACGCAGAACTGAAATGCGATCAGTCAGTTTGCGCTGAGGAAGGTGGATCAACGATTAATTGAATTGTCTTGCCATTCTGAGGAATGCCTTTAAAAATTCACAGGTAATTCTATTGGCTGCACCCCCTCATGAATGCATGATAGTTTGGGAGCTTGTTATGGGCGTATGTGCCGTGTCAAGTGTGCTTTAGTCTGGCACAAGGACTTCTGGTGCTGCTGGGAAATTGGAAAAGCTCTCCCTCCGTCTCAACGGCCTGTACCGCATCTCTGCCTGCCCGGTTTCAGACAAATCCTATTGCTGCAGAAAGCACCGATGCAGAAATAGTTCAGCACAACAGAAAGCCAGACTTGAGGTGGGCATCGATGTTCTCCATCGGCCACAGATTTGCACAAACCCAAAACTGATAGGTGCAGGAAAACCAGTGCTTTAAATTAATATCCATGGATAGAGTCGTTTAAATTATCGGCACAAAGAGCAATGATTGATGTAAGTCTCGTGAGGTTTTCCTTGTACAGATGGCTTAAATGAGAAGTGTTGTCGCAGGTCTAGAGTGGGGCCCCTCGGGGCCCAACCGGGGGATCGAGGTGCTTTTGATCAGCATTTGCTGCCCTTGTGGGCATGAGTTGCTCAATCTAGGGAAAAGGGTGTACGCTGTAATTTCACACATTGATCCTCTCTCTGCATCTCTGTCCTTCTGTCCAGCTGTCCTCTCTCACTGCTGATTTACCCAATTACAGTCTCAGTCTCGCACCCAGCATCCAAAATTAACTTTCTGCCATACCTGCTGATGAGAAACTGACATTGTGTGTGTGTGTGTATATATATATATATATATATATATATATGCGCGGTGTATATTTNATTAACTTTCTGCCATACCTGCTGATGAGAAACTGACATTGTGTGTGTGTGTGTATATATATATATATATATATATATATATATGCGCGGTGTATATTTTATATATATATTTTATATATATAAAATCATGGTAGTTAAAAATATACAAGTAGAGCTTGGTAGGAGCATGGTAAATTTACAAGTACTGCTTGTATATTTGCTGTAAACAGGTTACTGTGTCACTCACAGCATCATCTAAGACAATGAAAACGTCACCTAATTTTCACTTGTCTAAAAATGTGTGTAAAAGCATGTGGGTGTGTTCACACGTTTATTTCCACTTCGTCTTAAAGAAACGATAGCTCCATATAATCTTTCTGTTGGTAGAGCTAGGCAAGCCCAGCAGCATTTAAAATACATGACATTTTCCCGGGCAATGTGTATTGGTGCCTGTGTCGTCCCTCCTCCTTCGCCGTGCTTCATTTGGCTGTTTTTTCCAAGGGGCAAGCTGAGTCAGATGAGGTGAGGGGAGGGGATGAGGGGGGATGGGGTATTTTTAGATGGCATTTACCATTTACCTACTACCCCCCTCAGGGATCACCACCTGGGAGAAAATAACAACAGTAATGTATAGAGAGGAGGAGCAGTAATCAGTCAAATGAACAAAGAAAGGAATAATGTGGAAGGACTATAGAACAACACCATGAATAATTAAGTGGGAGGGGAGGCGCAGGGGACTATTCACTGAATACTTTAAAAACATCAATTTAATACATTATCTAAGACGCATTGAATCCGCTTAGCTTTGATACAGAAGCGGAAACTCCTAAACCCACACACACCTCAGTTTCTAGAAAATGCTTTCTATTCTATTCTAGAAAACGCTTTCTATAAAAACGATTTAGTTTTCCAATAAATGATTTTCATTTTCATATAATGTCTATGTATCTAAAAAGCATGTTTAAAAACATTTTAAGCATTTAACAATTAAAAATGACTCACTTTTAAAGCATTTTCTTTCTTGTAATAAAATGACGGCAATTGGCATGCTGGCCCAATGCACTTCTCACCAGTAACGTCACGGAGCTAAACATTTTTTTGCCGATATGAGAAAACCGTCTCATTCATCTTTATTGCACTGATGTCTAACCCGTCTCATCTCTGGGTCTCTGAGCGAGTGTATGAGGAGAGTTAACATAGTACTTGCTTGGCACACGTAACGATTTATTGACTGACTGATTGATTGCCTCACTCTTACACACACCCACAGGCGAACACCTGCTACACAGACAGTGTACTTCTGTCAAGCGTAACATTTTAATTGAAGTGATAGTGTGTGTCTTAGACGTTCTCACACTCTCACACACTTTTTTCTCTCTCTTTCTTCTGTTATACAGGACGTTGCCACTGTTGTCCCTCAGATCTGCAATAAGCAACCGAATTCCTGGTGCCGAAACGCCGATTTTCATTTCCGCGCGATTCTGTGGCCTTGTTTTTTACAATGAATGGAAATAAAGGCTCTACCTTTGCTGCCTGTCAGAGAAGCTTACTAGCTTTGGCGTCTCTGAAGACAGGAGATAATGCGCAAGAGAAAATGAGGCAGTCGTGTGTCAGGACGCAGCAGAGACGCATTAACCCCTGGAAGTCACAGGCTCAGCACAGGCAAGCCTCTTTCTCTGTCTCTCTCCTTGTCGCGTTTTCTTTTATTTGGCACTTTTGCTCATTCAGAGTACAAAATACAAATGAAAGTCTTAAATAATTCAGTTGTTTTTCACGGAATGGTCAGTGAAAGGAAGTGATTGACCTTCAGAAATGTTGATCATCAACCCAAGGAGCATAATTAAATATTTTATGAGCATTATACGGTATTAGAATATTTTATATTGAAAATAGAATTTCTACTGTTTTCTACTTATCACAAGCTAGTTAGGGAACAAATGCTGGTTTGTAGCTGCAAATTAAATTAAACTTAATTTTAATTAAAGAAAATTATGTAGAAATTAGTTTTTGGAATGGTTGAGCGTAGTAAGACATTCTGAACTAGATATTTTGTAACCGAAATGTTATGTTAAAAATACTTTATTTTTTTGTGCTGCTTCATGGTAATGCATGTTAGTAAATGGTTTTTCAAACATATATAAAAGTTTTCACAACTGACAACATGGGATTTACATCTGTAATGCTTTAAAAAAGTAATGCATCAAAGTGTATTCATGGAAATCCCTGTTCGTGGAAAGTGCCATTTTCTCTCTCTCTCTCTCTCTCTCTCTCTCTCTCTTTCTGATAACAGATCAACGCTTCCTGCAAGACTAAAATGAAATCCCATTGGTTCTACACATTGTAGCACTGCGTTATTTCAAAATGACCTTCAAAGGGGAAGAAAACATGTGCAGCAAGCATGAGCGAGCAGTTTCTGAATCAGGTCCTTGAAACCTCTCTCCTCTGTTCTCCTATCAACAGGACTGTCAGACACAAAGCATTGCGGATGAAGATCAGAATAATCATGAGATCCTCTGCTACTTCACCTCCGCAATTCTTTTCACAGTGAGCTTTTCCCGTTGGTCTTACTGATCGCAGTTCACCTGCACTTAATATTCTACGCCGAAATGTGCTTGCAAAGACATATTTTCTTCCTTTTCATGCTAAACGCATAAAATAGTCATGGGAATGTATGCATAGGCTTCATTCTAAATGCACACGGGCAGGAACGTGGTAAAAATAAGGTGGATTTGCTGTGCTCATTTTAAATTCAAAAAATTTTTTGCTGATTCAATCAAATCCCTGGTGAGGCGAGCGCAGTTTTAGCCTTGCGTGTCTTCTAGACCTGCTAGGGAATAACAAAATGTTAGGGGAGTAAAGACCGCCCATCCTAAAGGCGATTGGATTGCATTTCTGGACTGAGTTCAAACTCTGCACTCCACAGAACCATCTGAAAAGTGGGATGAACGCTTTATAAACGTTCTCAGCCTGGCTCATGAATATTAAATAGATTACATAACATTTGCTGTTTTAACAATAACTGTTTTCATGAAAAGCAGGTAAGTAGGCACCAACAATATTAGGATTTCTGCTTGCCAATTGGACAGTCTTTACATAGTCGGGTTGTTATTGGTCATTTCGCTGTATTCAAGCCAAACAAATCTCTTAAAATGTAACGAATATTGCCAAAACGGTTAGGCTGACAAACTTTTAAATTCTAGTGAGTTAAGATAATTGTCGGTACTCCTGCCGACTTCAAAAAATTGCTACGCCCGGTATCTCTGACCTAACAATTGTGACTATGATGTCATTTAACTGAACATGGAATGTTGCGAAAAATCCCTCAGAAGTGTCAATGTAGCCACGTGCGTTGAAATGAGGTCTTCATCATAGCAAACCAAAGAAAAATATTTTATTTCTCTTTATACCCCCTGCATATTCCCAGCACAGTGGGTGGCCCTCCTGAGAGAGAATTTAGCCCTGTGGCTATTCGTCTTCCTTTTTGAGCTAAAGATGGGGAACATGAGATCCAGATAGGTCAATAAAAGACAAGCTTATGCTTTAGCACTCGCCCAACCACCCCTACTACTACATTAATATTCAAGCCATCTGCAGAGCTAAACACGCAAATGCATGTATCCTTTCCCTTCAGCCCATGTTCTCCCTCTTGATAGAATAATTGTGGGTAGTTTCAGAAGAGAGGCTAAATGCGTTTCATTTTTTCACCGCAGGAGACTGTTTGACTGCGTCGGTGTAGGGCTAATCTGAAAAGTCACCTTGAATGTTTCTTCTGCAGCCGTTCTCTGTAAGACGCTAACACAATAAAATGCTTTCTACCTAACTTTAATCTGATTACCATCTTTTGATATCTTGTCTTAAAACAAGTGGGGAAAATACGATTCTAATGAAAGATTGATCGCCTGTTATATATAATGATATATAATCGTTTTGTGTGTCTTGTTTGTTTGTTTGTTAGTTTGTTTTTCACATGAAACCATACCCAATGTTTTTTTTGCTGTTTTTTTGCCAGTGATTCTCAGACAGAAGTACTTAAGCAGGTTCTAGGGGACACTTGTAAAGATTCTTATTTTGGGTTGTTAAACCTGTAAGTCATAACTTCTCATTAAAATGTCTACAAATAACAGCGTATCCACTCATGGGAGACATTCATTGAGGTTCTTCTACCGTATAAAAAATGATGCTTAACTTTTGTTAAACGTCCCATCTGGACTTTTTTGTAAATAAACTCGCCGTTAGATGTTTTTTGAAGAAAGCTGAACTATCTAAAACTAAAATACTTATATAATAATATGATGTTTTATTATAGAGAGAAACTTTCCTCTTTCAAGTCTTTTCTTTTAAATGATTGCTTGTTTTCATTTTCAAAGTAAATTATTGCAATAATTAGCAATGGCTCATAATACTACTACTACTAATAAAAATGCGGATTGATTTGCAGTTTATTAGAAATAACCTAATTTCTGGTTTGGTGTCAATGAAGGGTCTCACTCATATGACCTTTGTCATAGATTTCAGCAATTCTCAATATCATTTTTCAAATGCAAAGATTAGGAGAAGATATTTTGTGTAGGCCACATTGGGTCACCTTGGCTACAAAATATATATGAGCTGACAGACACTGCAGATGTTTATTTGCGTCAGAGACGGTGCTGAGGGGACAAAATCGAGTCTTGCTGATCTACAGTCCACTAGCCGCAGAAATGTGTAAGCAATCTGTTTCAGCACACAGTTCCTCAGCATCCAAAAACTAGTTTTTTCATTATATTTCTCTTCTTTCTTTATTAAAAAATGTGTTTTGACTTGATGATAACGTTCGCCGGTAAAATGTCAAAACATCTCTAGACGTCGGTTAGACACGGTGTTGCTAAGGCACAAAGTGTTCATTTGTAATTTTTTCACAAGCCCATCTTTAAGAGCTTCAATTTGCATTGAAATTGAATCATTGACTGTCAATGCATTCCAGACGCAAGCAGGGAGATAAATATGTATGACATGGATTGTCTGGATTGACCGTCTTTGTAAGTCGTAACGTAACATTGTTTTCTCGTATTTATGTATCATGTTTGTGAAAAACAGATACAGTATCTGTTTTAAGGACACATTTCAAATTTACATAAATGGAAAGAGGCCTTCAATGAAAATGGTGAGTCTATTATAATACTAATTAATGCTAATTAGTTTTAAGGCATTAGTTTTAAAGTATTGAGAAACGTTTTGTGTGCATTTGTATCAGAGTATCTGCCGGTCCTGCTTTGACCAAACGGTGTGAATATTTGAAGGTAAGGGATCTTTTACTGTTTCTCTTGTGTGTAAGAGTGACGGTGGTCTGCAAAATTAACCACACTGAGTAAATGATGGATGGAACCCACGAGTCAGACAATTGGGGCTGAACAAACACTGGAGGAAAAACCAATAAAGAGAAGCACTGTATCTGCTGGCCATGACAGGAAATATTACTGGCCCCGATGACCTTTCAAAGTTTCCAGGACTTTTGCAAGAAGTAAAAGAACGTTAGTAAAAGGGATGATAGAACTGCTGTCTATCAATAGGTCCAATCCGAGGATTCCGGTTTTGTAAATTTACCATGTAACGCACTGAAGGTCACGCTAATGCTAACTTTTACGTAAACTTAATTCACAAAACCACATTTTCCGTTTCTTTGCAGCCAGTGTTATCGTGTTGAATTAATGAGCTTAAATTTGCACCTTTTAAAAAAAGAAAATTGTTCTAATTCTTATCAAAGATGACTTATTACACAAACTGGTTCTTTTTTACTAGCTCTTTTTAGATGGCTTGTGGCAATTAAGACTGTGTTGTTAAGAAGCCTAGGAACCCACTTAATTAAAAGGACAGATATTATTGAAGTGGGGAAGCTAAATTTGCTTTGTTTAATATTTCATCATCGCTAAAATGGCTTTCGACCCAAAACATATTCCCCTCTCGCTGCTAAAATGCAACACTTTACGCTCAATGTGTTACATCATGTTTTCGTTTTATAAAAGGAACCTAAACTTGTGGTAAATGATGGATGGGTGAAACCCTTAAGCCTTGCACTTAAAAAGAAAAAGCAGATAAAGAGAGAGAGAGAGAGAGAGAGAGAACTGGCAGAAAAATAGGTTTGGCGAGGTGTTACATCTTAACTGCTATAAACGGAAGTAAAATTTAAAATGTTCTTAGAATTAATCTCCATTAAAACGCAGTTTTAAACACTAGCATGTGGCTTTATCTTCCCGGGCCTTGTTTTTTACTGGTCAAAGGACCTGGATGAAGTACTTTCCTCTGCTTCGGCTGCTTCAGAAGTGGTAAATCAGTTAATCTGCATCGCGCTGGGATTCGTGTTTGGCAAAAGCAGTCGAATGATTGTCTGTTCTTTAAAAACTCAAGGTACAAACATGCAAATGTGCGTTATTGCTCAAAATCGATGTGCTATTAGCGCAGGCGATAACGTGATATATTTGTGTGGTGTTATCTTTGCATTGTTGTTGTAATTGTTCTTGCAGGGAATTGCGATGGGTTTTATATAATCCTCTGGGGTGGGTGAAATGATGAGAGCAATGCCTCATTAAGTGAACAAAACTGTTTTCTGTTGTCCCAAGCCGCTGTCCCAAAAGAGCTTATTGATCGTAATAAGATGCTATAGTTTCATAAGATTACATACTCTCTCACGCATTCAAGAAACAGGGTGTCGTTCGCCTGAAGAATAAATGCTGCAGTTGGCTTGTTGTGAGGAGAAATTGCTCCATCGCTTTTGAATGCTAATTGTTACATTTTACATTTAAGTCCATTGTTCACACCATGACTTGGCATATGTATGTATTTGTGAAATCTTTTTCCTTTTCAGTTTGTGTTCTCAACTATCATTTGTCCAGTTTTGAATGTGTGCTTTGGTTTTTAAATACATTTTAATAGGGTTGCACATCCTGCATGATTTTAAATTTTGAGCAACATCTTGTAGACGATTTAGCAGCTGTGCTAAGAACCCTTACTGTAATGTAGGACACAATCTAATAAAGATGTTGGTGAAACAAGAGTACAGTACAATTCATTCGATCTGACTGTAACCTTCCAACAATTTCCTGGTTGAAATTGGAGACCTTACAAAGCGTAACATCAGTTTGTGTGTTGCACCCGATAACGCAATTCCAAGTCAATACACATCTGAACCAGATTCACATTCAGTCATTTTTAATCTGAATCAGAGTTCTAGTCTACATTTCCTGGTGATTGTCTGAGCAACATAAAAAGCCTGTTTTGTTACATCACATAAACGGTGATGCAACAAACACATAAACTGTGGATGCTTCACTTCTCCTTTCAAAACTTCAATCATTGAGCTGAAGGCCAAACATTTAGCTGCCTGGGTGGAGAGCTTGCACCCAACTAAGGGGCCACAGCTAAGTGGTGCCATCACCTGCTTAAGAGGAGGTGTTTAAGAATGGCAAAGTGTAGTGAAGAGATTTTTTTTACACATTTTTACATTTACACTTACTTTACATATTACATATTTCAACTTACAGTTCATCTTCTAACAGAATAAAACAAGCCAGTAGGCTAAAGGCTTTGGCTATATTTCTGTAACTGTTGTCTCACCGACCTATTCCGATTTTAGCTGCCTGTCTCACGCAAAACACTAAATAAGTTGCCGTTGCCAAGTGAAATCTCCACTGAGTGGCGCTATAACCACTTTCACTTCTATAGAGGTAAAGACTAAAGGGAAGGTTATCAGTAAACAGTGACTGCAGTTTGGGTCTGGCCCTCACACAAAAACTGTACGGCTTCAGAAACCTCAGTATATTGTGACTGTGTTGAATAAAACAAAGAAGTCTAGGGGTGAGTGTAAAAACGTTTAAATAAATCAATAAATACTGATTATAAATATACAAATATTCATAATATTATTAATAATTCTACGACTTAATTTTGGTCATGTGTCATAGGTAAGAAAACACACACAAAAAACAGAATGTACCTTTACTGTTAGTGGTTCAAATACATTAAACATGCTGTGTATGAGTTTGGGATTTAAAATGTAATTTAAATTCCAGGTAGGGGTAAGATTAAGGGTCGGATTAATCAAACTGCAGTCCTGTTGGTTGTGTTGGTTCATTTAAAAATCAGTAGATTGTTATTTTGAGCCTCACTTTGGGGCATCGTGCATACATTTAGAAACCGCAGCAGTTCGTTCCTATAGGAACGTGTCTTGTACGCATAATCCAACTTTTGTTGCCGTGGGATTTCAGTGGCAAGCGTTTGTCCTCTTTACTGTTCATCCTTTAACTCTTGTATGCTGCACCAGAGAAAGAAATTGGTTTAAACAGAGAGATATTGACAGCCACGAGCAGTTTAGTTCTCTAAGCTTAGCGAGACAAGCAGACACAACATTACACTTCAGAGTGTGTTTTAACCACTGTACAAGAGCCCTTCTTTATACTTCATTTATACGACACATCCTCTTCCAGGTCTATTGTAATCATCCCCCGAGACAGTAGTCATTTAAGCCATTCATTTCACAGTTTAAGCCACAAGAACAGATTCTTCCCACGAATCTTAAGAGCTGCGCAGCCATCGGTTTCCGGGCTTAGAAAGATTGATTATCATTTCCTCTGGATATTTTGCCAGTGTTTAAGGCCACACAAGGCTGCTGTAACATTCAGAAATGCTGCGCGGTAGTAAAAGACACTCTTTCAAGCATGTCGATTGATGAGCTTCTTGTGTAACAGATAGAAAGATTGAAAGGTGTGAAGCAGTGATAAAGATGAGGGATATTGGTGACTCTCATTGAATCCATATTTACATTCTCACCTCGTCTTGCACAAATACATAGTCACTCCACTTTAGCCCTCCAACCTCATTCACACTTACACACATTCAAACCCGGCGCTCGCGGTCATGGATTTTTATATCATGTCCTGTGACTAATTGTGACGTTCTAGGTTTACATTTGAGAGCTCTGGTGAATGGTAAGAGGTTCATGAAAGTTGTTCATCACACAAAGCTTTGGACTAGCTTTAGAAGGCATGAAAAATAGTGCACCAGTCATGTGACACTTTTATGGTGCTGTGTGGTCATTTTTGGAGCTTGATAGCTACTGTTCTGCAGAACGTCCTTTTGTGTCATGCAGAAAAGGAACATGAGGGCACATGAATTATTACAAAATTTTGTTTTTGGATGTCCTGTGATTAATTTAAAAGGAGTTCCTTTGCCCAGCTAACAGGAAACATTCTCTGGCTGATGTTCCCCGAAAGTTCTTTTGAAAGAAAATGTTCTTGCAGTAATGTTAGTAAAACATTTTTAGCTTTACATATTATATATCAAAATGCTCTTTTTAGGTAGTTAGTGAAATGTTTTGAAAATATTTAAATAACAATTTCTTATAACCAGACAATAATGTAAATGCAATGTCTAAAAAAACTGGACATTCTCAACATTCTTAGAAATGTCAAAATGTAACATTTTTTACATTTATGTTACTTAATGGAAATGTTGGGGAAATGTTCTTACAACCCAAAATTGATAGCTGGATGGGCGTTAAGCCCGTGGGTTAGACAGGGATCTTTGATGACAGTGTACTTCATTTTGTCATTAAGACTGTGTATGACCATCTTTTGAAATCCTTTTATGAAAATTGTGCATTACAGCAGATGACTCATAACGCTAACCCTGTCACACAGTCATTTCTTGTGAGCGCATCAAGGGCATAAATCAATAGGCGCTGCCAGGGCACCGTGCCGTCTCTTTAAATATAGCTGTGACTGTGATTGGCTGTGGTAACACAGCTGAGAAAGCCTCTGAAGCAAGACAGTAAAGAATCAGTTCACATGGGTGGTAGATTAATGCTAATGTAAACTTTCCATGTGATTTCAGAGCTCTGGGTTCACGACTTATATTTGATTAATCTGAACATTACTGAAAGGTTATTTAACTTTCATCTTCCATAAAAATCTCTCTTTAAAAATATTATATCCAGTACATTACAGTGTGATTACACAGAGATTAACTTAAATCACTTAATCAAAATTGCAGCCCTGGTTACATCGTTACTGAGAATTGCGTAAAGGCAAATTTATCCTAAAATAAAAAAGCGCATTAGTCAGAGAGCGGCAGGCTGACTGAAATTATATGACCCAAAAGATTTATGGTAGTCGTGAAACACTTTGTAAAACTAAAGCTAAATGAAACAGAAATGAAGTTGTTTTCTCCTCTGCATACTTCTTTCATTCCCTGCGCGGGTGGAACAACAGCAAGCAGATGTTGCAGTGTGTTGAACATACACCCACAGCTCTGTGGAGGGGGTCTGGGCCTTGTGTTTGTGTAACCAGCACTGCTGGTGTGATGGTCTCGTAGGCTCACATCTCTGGAACGAGATGCACCTAGAACAGATGGATGTTTCTGAGAGGCAACAGGGATGAGGGAGGCAAACCGTCTCGATTCTTTCCATCTGAAACTTAACGGTTCCATTAAATGATGACAGTAACAGACAGCTATCAAGCAAGTGTCATGTCGCCTTCAGACATCACAATCCAGCTTGTGAGGGAAACATGTGACATTGACAGCAGAGATCTTGGGAATATAAAACAGTCATTGTTTGTGCCGGTGCAGAAAGACAGACCATGGAAAAAAACTGCGCTATTGATCTATATGCTGAGATAAGATCATTGATGATCATTGATGAAGTTTAAATTTACAAATTACATTACATTCCCAAAATTTTAGGTTGTGAGAATGTTTCCATAATGTTTCCATTAGATAACAAAAATGTTAACTTATTGTTAATGTTAAACATATTGTGTTAACAGTTCTAGGGATGTGCAAAATGTCCAGTTTTTTAGACATATTTACGTTACATTTACATTACATTTACATTTAGTCATTTAGCTGACACTTTTATCCAAAGCGACTTACAAATGATAAGTCGCTTTGGACATTATGGCTTGGTTATAAAAACATTATTCAAACATTTTCTTAATCTGTAAAGTTTTGAAACATTCCACTAAAAAATCAAGAATAACGTTTTTGATATGTGTTTTTCTAACATTACTGCAAGAATGTTTTTGATAACTTTGAGAGAACTTTTAGAGAACATTAACATTTTGAGAACGTTCCCTGTTCGCTGGGTTGATAGCAAGTGCCCAGCAAACATGCAACTTTGATACCGTTTATAAATATAAACTGTTCCAAACTGTTCCTAATACTGTCAAACATGACCATCTGAGTGGTAGGACAAAACGAACTTTGAGACTCCTACCAGGTGAGGCAATACCTCAAACATGCCAAGCAGATGGACCAATTACACACCAGCAGTGCTCACAAAGGGGAAGCGACAGATCAGGTAAGCCATCAAAACTTGCAGCCCAGAATTAAATCTCCACAGAGAGGTGTGAACTATCCCACTGCAAGATCAGTAACAGTTAAAAATGTCTCTCTCTCTCTGGGGGAAGCACCAGACCTACCGCATGAGGCAGACGTCTATTTTTCTCTGAGTTTAGTTGAACTCGCTGCTTCGCTCGTGTTGCTGAGATAAAACAGCTGTGCCTCGGTTGTCTCCAGAGACAACAAAACTGTTGGAAAGGTTTACACTGCCTCAAGGGGGTGTACACTTTTGAGAAAACGACAATCCCAACCTCGTTAAAACTGTGGCAGTATGGGTAATGACTGAGTAACTGTAGCCTGGAGAAATCATCACTTACACAGTCTGCAGAGAGCAGCGATACACGCAGACTGGGCTGAACTCACGGTACAGCTGTGAACTGAGTTCATTAGGAAATACTGAACATGTTTTGAAGTGTAGTTGCTTTGTAGTGCCCCAAAATATGACTTTGTTATTAGTCCTCAGTAGTACTTCACTAATGTTTCAAGTGTGGTAAATTATATGTAAAAGCAATACATTTAGTGTGAGCGCGAAGGTCAGGTTAGGTAACATATGCTATGTCCGAAACCGCTCACTATTCACTAGTACCTATGAAGCGAATGCCAGTTGAGTCCACTATATGGGGAAGAAGTCAACAAATGAGTGAGCTATTTTGGACACTGACGTAAAATACCATGCGTCAGAGAGTACAAACTTAAGTCTATGAACATTTTTTGTGATGTTTACTGTCAGTGCCCTCAAGCTGATTCCAGTCAGGCGGCTGTCTATCTTTGGAACATGGGAAAAGTAAGTAAGCGAGTGTACATTGGATGTACACTCAAAAACATAGTGCATTGTGGGTAACAAGTGAATGTAAATGTAGGGAAATGAGTTTTTCACTCAGAATTTGGACAGCACTACAAAATGGCCGACACCACATATAGTGCGCTATATAAGGGATGGGGGGTGATTTCGGACACAGCTATAGTTTCTAAAGTTTATCTGCCAAGTTCTATGGTATGCAGTATAAAGTATCTACTGCAATGCCAAAGCTTCAACCAATAGATCCTTAATTGTTTAGAGAAACCAAATCTTTAAATAACAAAATATACATTTTAAATGTTGCAATACTGTGAATGATGCAACTTTACCAAAACTGGAGTCTATCGGAAACTCATTTGAATTTCTGTAATGCTTCCAAATGAGACGTGGGCATGGGGGTGTTGCTGTTGGCTTCAGATACTGTATCCAGCTGAAATAGACTGATTCTTGGTGTATCGGCCAGATGTATAATGCCAAGTCAGATCCCCCAATAAGCCGGTGGTTGGAAGGATTAGCTCATTATAATAGGAGAGCATGGAAATGATTTGGAGGAAACATATTGTATAATTTGTTTAAATCGGTCATTATGACAACATCAGAATGATTTTAATGCACGTAACTGAATGAGTATCATCAAGTGTGACCAATGCATTAAATATTACCCCTTGAGTCATTGAAATTCATGACAAACATGATATGTACCCTTTTGATATGTTTAAAACGTGAAACCATATGGTACCACTGTGGCATTTTATGCTAGCCAGCAACACTGATCACTCGCTGATTCGCTTGAAATTACTTTAAGCTTCCCGTGACCTTATCTGTTGTCTGCACCAGGTTCAGCTGTGTCATTACCGCCACTGTGGAACTCTGTGGCTGGCAGAACGCGCTAACCCTGGCTCGATTTATCCTGGTTTCAAAGCTCGCTCACTACCGCAACTGAAGCGATTTCATGGTAGCACACGTTTTAAATTAAACATGGCTACTTCTAATTTGCTGCAGGCTTGCTGCTTTATCTCTTTCTTTTCTCCCCACTCTCTTAGTACATTTATGGATTCACTTAAACATTCATCATGACTGAACTGAGGGGATTCTGGCTGTCACTTCATTTGCGTAAGATAAGATCCATTTTTCAGGAGCTGATTTAATAATCATCCTAAGGAAAACCAAGGAAAGCGGAACTCGTGGAAAACAGCCCCCGTAGTCAGCCGATACATGAAGGTTTATGTCAAAAATTTTATCTCGCATCGCTTGACAGCAATTGCTTTTCCTCTCTTTGCTGTCTTCATGTGAGGAACAAATAGTAGGGGAGGCCGGGGCCAGTTATCAATTCTAGTGAATATTCCTCAGGGTAGATTTATATTTTAAAGTCAATTTCTGTTAAGCGGCAAACAACACCACAGCAAGAGAACACAAGCATTTGTGTAACTGTACATTTGACTCCAAACCTTATACATACAATACAGACATACAATGTAATGCAAAAGAATTATATGTGATATAGTCTCTTGTGACAACTTCCTTGTGTGACAACTGGCCTCGGTGCCCAATATAAGTACATTAAAGTGATAGTATTACAGTGACAATTTAAAATGTGTTTTTTAAATAAAAATCTGACACTACAAAACATGTGGTAACATTTTCAGGATTGTTCTTTGTGGAACCTTAGCATATTTATTAAAAAATAACATTGCACTGCAAAGCTGGCAGCAGGACAGTAAAATTGTCTGTGAGGGTAAACACATCGCACCAGTATTGCTCTGTTCCTCCCAGTCTGTTTCTGTTCTCTCCTCTTGTAATGATCCCCCACGAGACGGAGAATAAAAAAGAATCAGAAGGAAGGAATCAATATGCAAAAGAGTCTGCTATTCCTGCGTGTTGTGAATCAGCAAGGAGCTTGTCAACAGAGCCTGGCTTGCTCCACTGAAAAGAAATCAGGAACTGTGATCAGTTGAAAACATGTGCCAAAACAGAGTGTCAAAAGAACAGATGTTACTGTCCTTATTCTACCTGAATACCATAAAAGAAATATTTCAGTGTAACGAATTATGATGTACAAATTGGCGTGTAACTGACAGAGCACTTTAAGTGAGACATTAAACTATTCCTTCCCTTCTTTTTGCGCTCTTAATCAAGTTATTGCCGTTGATATTATGCGATGCTACTTTGTAGGAGAGCCAAGATTCATTTATCATTGCGTATCAATGTCAACAGAAGTTCTCCACAGCCTCTCTGAGAATCTCAGAAGGTCTCCGTTGTCCAATTAAATTATCCCCACTTTCTCAAAAGAGGTGCGAGAAATATTGAAAAATTCAGATGAGAAACAAAGAGGCTTGTGGTGGATTTGACAGGCCATCAAACGGCATTAGCGACTTGCGGAGATGTGGCGTGAGGCTTTGAAGGAGAAGGTCTGACTGATGTTCTCACAGCACGGCTGGTGGAAATGCACAGTTTGCCCTTTTGAAGATGCTGACGTGGTCCCTGAGAGGTCCGCCAACCTGTCACGCTTCTTCTGGATGTTCTCCTGATTAAAGGAAAAAAGTAAATAAAAAAGACAGAGCATCAGCACATACAGTCATAAGCCGTTTCCTACAGCTGTCTGGATGGATCCCTTAAGCCTCATTCAGTTTCTTTTAAAAATAGGCGTCGTAAATTATTTATGTTAAAAAAAATACACTACTATAAGAGGAACAACGTCTGGTGAATGGCTTTGCATACCGTAGGGTCCAAAAATCAAAGTTAAAGTTAAATACATTAGCATTAGTTAACAGCTGTAAAAATGGGGGGTTGTTATTGGTTCATGACACCAAATGCATTAATTAAAGTTTCCACTGAAACATTAAGGAAAACTATAATTTGTGATAAAATCTCTAGTGAGAAATGGGGTCTAGTTGGACCCCATTGTACAGTATGTGCTTGGACGCACAGGTGGTAGCAGCACTTATGCTCTAATTTTAAACGCTAACTGTAAAACATCTTTTGCTTTTATTTTGCTGAGACATCCAGGGGACAGACGAGGTTTTAGCTCTTTACTAAACGACGCAGAACCTGCTAAGAGCTCACCATTAAAGCGCATCGGTATAAACTCATGTGCAGCTGAACCACTTTGATTGCTGAAAGGGGAATGCCCAGTGTGACTGTCGACTCCTGTGGTGGTTTGTTAAATAGGAAAGAATTACATGAATAAAAAAAACATTGTAGTGGGTGGGGGAAGTAACACATGTGAGCCAGAGAGAGAGAGAGAGAGAGAGAGAGAGAGAGAGCAGTAATAATCATGCAGGAAACATGCTGGGCCCAAAGGATACAATTAGCAATCAGAACATAGTACCGTAGTCTTGATTACAAATGCAAGGCACGTCTTCCTGCAAATCCGTAGGTTATCAAACACCGGGCAGCTATTGGTGCAGCCAGAGATGAGCTGTGCACTTTGTATTGGACACGCTACACACCACATTTAATTTGACAAAAAAGGACAAACAAAGATGTGGTTTGTAAAATGCAGGGCGGCTGTGTTGACCTTTTTGGCTTAGGGGGGTTAATATTGTCATAATCCTCAATGTAATGGAACATACCGCAGACCACATCGTTGAAATGTTTTGATGCACCCTGAAATATTTCAATTACAGGGTGGGAATTTAATTACAGTACGTTTTTAAATGAATAACAGTGAATAACTGAATAGCAGTGCAAGGGTTGTGGATTCAAGTCTAAGGGAACACACATACTGATAAAAATGCATATCTTGAATGCACTATATATTGTTTTGCATGAATGTGGCTGCCAAATGTATATATGTAGGATGCTTGTTGGTCTTGGGGCAGAGGAGGTCCACCCATTGATATGATGTCACCATGAGAAAGCATAATTTGTATAATTTCAAAACTGAACCCTTAAATAATCCCAGGTGCTCTGGTCTGATGTCCCATATTTTACATTTCTATACTTGCAACTTATAAAATTGCAACTTCCCATAAGTACCTCTGTGCATAACCCTATTGCCTGAGTTTCTGAGTCTAAGGACAGATTAATTCTTTTAGTGTCTCACATTGGAAGAAGCTCTCTCTCTCTCTCTCTCTCCCGCTCTCTCTCCGTTTCTTAAAGAGCCAGCGTTCCTCCGATTAATGCCCCTTGACACCTTGAACTCCATATTGTGTTACAAATTCCCTCCTCAATTTGCGAGAGAGGAAGGAGAAAGACAGCTCACTAAGAGACATCAAAGCCGTCTTCTGCCCTCCGAGAACCAGAAACTAATTTCTCCATACTTAAATTGCTTAAGGCCTAAATAGTCTCAACGCTTATATCAAATTAGCCATAAATTGAAGTTTGTTGAGCATTCCTGAGACTCAACAAGACTGGCTTAGACAGAGCAGTAGATTACAAAGGTGAAAGTTGTTTCACCTGCACTGGGTGTCAATAGCAGTTGACCTGCCTCAAGGGCATACTGCTGATTAAGATGGGTGTCTTAAGAGCTTCAATGCAATGAATACATAACATGAAAGCACGGCTGAATTTCTGAATGGAAGTGCTAGCTTCAGCAAGAAGACCAGGCACATTTTTATGCGGGTGGACAGCGCGGCTGTGCTGAACCACCAGGGGGTGCAATATAGGGCCAGCTAAGGCTGATTTTTAAATGGTTAAAAATCTATATTTTTAGTTACAGTTTTTTTAAAGCATATGAAGATGAAGGAGGAATATGTTAAACAGGCTGTAAGATAGATAGATAGATAGATAGATAGATAGATAGATAGATAGATAGATAGATAGATAGATGGATGGACGGATGGATGGATGGATGGACGGACAGAAGGATGGATAGACATACAAACAGACAGACAGACAGACAGATATTTGCAAGTGAAACAAGACTAAACATTACTGTATTCCCAGCCTTTCGCAAAGCAAATCTATAAGATAAAAATGGTGGTGATGAAATAGATGATACTGATAAACATGATGATGGTATCCTGATAGGAAATTAGAACACATTCCTGCTAATAGACATCACTATAATGGGATGCAGTTGTCAGATTATGTAAATCAAGCACAAAAGCTCTTGGCTCCCTTGAAGACTTCAAAGTCGCAGGGTTAGAGAGGGAATTAGTTTGCTGGCTAATCTCTGCGGATGAAGGAATGGAAGTTTCACTTTGTTAATATAGCCCCATTCTTAATGGGAGGGAGAGAGAGAGAGAGAGAGACATCAAAGTGGGGCAATATTAATTTCTTTCAGAGACTTTCTCTTTGATTTGTGAATAAGTTTGCACATGGACAATCCAGTTTAGCTGAACACTTCTGGGCCAGTGTTGTCATTTATTCTGCTACTGATGAATCTAGGGGAAAAATTACATTATCTGTAATAAATGATTTAATTCCCAGATTTTGCTAATAATTTTACAAATTAATTTAGCAAAGAACTGTAGCAAACAGATTTTTCCAATACGAAAGCATTGCAACTAAAAAAGCAAGAGGCCAAGAGCCTCAGTTGCTTATTCCAAACCTTATTTGACCATCGTAGTATATTAAACCTTGTTCGGTTGTAACAAATTGCCCGGCAAACTAGCTACATTCCACAAGCAAGCATTAAACTCGCAGAAACCAGATTTTATAACATTTTTCCTCATATATGTTTTGTTATATTGTGTTTTACTCTCACTGTTTTTGCATAGAAATCTGAACATATTTAACAAAGAATATATTGAGAAGGATGAATAGAAATCCATCCTGAATGTTCTTTCCGTGGTTCCGAAAATGAATGAGTGCCTCACCTGTGTTTTAGATGTTCCTATTCATTCTGGCCCTATTTTACCATAAATTGATATTAAGGGAGAAATGACTCTGTTGCTGTTTTGTAACAGAGCTTCTCTTCTTTTGGACAATGCTGTTAAAAATCCTGTGCTTGTTGGGCAAATATCAGCTTCAAAGGCTCATTTTCCTTTATTTTGCTGTAAGATAAAAGGTTTTCTGTTTCCACGTGTAAATTACAAAGAATCAAAAAGATGTCATGTCCATTACGGATAAAGGAACTATCTTGGGTCAGGTTTTCTCATTTTTAACAGTCATGTCATCCCTCATATATGTGCATTTGTGATATTACTGTTATTACTGTTATATATTGTCAAGTAAAAAAAGGGAGTTATTTTGGCTTAAAGAATATGGAAATACAGGCCTTTTCTAAAGCATCTGCACATTCCTGAACAAGATGGTACGTTAAAAGTGTGCAGTTCTTTGCTTCTAACCCCAATGGACATACTTGCATGATAGACACTTGACATTTGTGCGGCTTTCAGGCAACCCATCAAATAATCATGTGACCAGATTTAATAGGTTTGACCCTCAAGTTCTAGTTCCTTTAAATTAGTTTTATGGTCAGGACAGAACACAGCACCTCTATGTGCCTGATCACTATCATTTCACTCAGTTATGAAACCTGAAACGGCCCCATCTGAATGTTTTAAAAATGATAGAGAAACTACATTTTAAAAAGATTGCATCAGCAACCATGCAACATGAGGTTGTGGAATTTCAGAACTCCATGCTTAAATTGAAGGAATAAGCCCAGGTGATAATATCTTTTTTGACTGTCTAGACTAATAATATATTTTCATATATTTTCAAAGTAATGTTTCTCATGCGATGAGTGTTGCTCTCTCCTGACTCTTGTGATTTGTATATTAATGTTCCAGCTGATCAAATCTGCACCATTAGCTTCTGTAAAACGATTGCGAAAAATACATGCAATACACAAGTTTTTTTC
>JAZGTJ010008618.1:0-20695 GCA_036877575.1 Botia almorhae
AAACACAGACGATTTAGTCAAATCTCAGCTGTTGAATATTTAATGGAGCCTGCAGTGTTTATTTAGTTAGCCTGTCGATTTTTAGCACACTGTCAATAGCAGGCTCACACACCAGGCCCTGATGATCTTTAGTGTCTGTGCTCCCTGGGGTCCAGACGCTAAACACAATTATGGATTTTTTTCCTTCCTCTCTTTTCTCTCTCTCTCCCCCACCACCGCAATGTGTTTGATATTTTTACTGATCTAATTTGCAATCTGGTAGTTTATTGTTTGGCATTTTAGTGGCGCTCAAGTGGCGAAGCAAATTCGATTTCCGCTCATAATTCTTTATAATGCCATTAATGCTGTTAGCGCACAGGCGCGGGCCTTAAATATAAAATGTCGGGAATCTGTCTGCGGATGCGCGCATTCTTGCTTTTATTGTCTCCTCTCCCACTGTCATTTCACTCATTCAGTTTTTAATTAAAAATTCTTGCCATGGTTTTCTGTCATTGTGAAATATGAAATTACAATTGTATTGCGTTTTAGAGTAAGAAACGGGAAGCTAGGCATGCGCTAGATAGTATAGGCACACATCTTGCAGACAAAATGGAAAAAACGTCGCAAAATGAAAATGAATGAATAATTATCTTGGGAAAAATGGTACACTATTTTTTTCAAGATGAATGTGTCCGAGATATAGAAAAAATCATTCATTCACCACTAAATATCTACATTTAAACTCTGCGTCAAAATAAGGCCCCAAATCTCTAAACATTCTCATTGTTAAGATTCTAAGCAGTTCTACCATTTATGCATTCACATTTAAAACTCTATATAAGCTACACTAGAATAGTTTGAGCTAGCTGATAAGAAGCACACAGCGGGCTAATACTGATGCTGTGCTGTGCTAATGGTGATGGTGTGCAGCCTCTTGTGAGGGATCTATTTGCTGATGATGGATGAGCGGTAAGCCACCCAAGACCTGCGATTTTCCACACTCCAGAGTCTGTCAGCTTCTTAAGTGGACAAGCACAATTAGCACTGAAACCAGATCTTGGGCTAATCTGATGGCACGCTTGGAAAACAGAGAGAGTGGAAAAAAGAAATGTGCTCTTTGCAACCAACCATAAAAGAGATTAGAGTAATAGTTCCTGTATATTACAACTGAGAAGTGAAAGATAAATAATTCCTTTGACAAAATGAAGTGAGGGGATATTTGGCGGTGTTAGGATTTTCGCTAACCAAATAAATGTTTGTCTGCCGAGAGACTTCTGCCTTCTGCTTGCTCTTAACGGTGTCATACTAGGTCAACAGCTACAATTTTTTCTTCATGTTATGATGGTTGCTATGCTCCTACTGGATTGCCTTTGTTTTGGTTGCAGAGGACCTCCTTTTGCTGCTGTGATATTAACATATTAGCAATTTCAGACCCTGCTGGAGAGGTAACCTGTCTCTTTATTGAACATCGTTGCACAGTTAAGCAACAGCACCTGAGGCAAAGCACCTCAAAACCCATATGCAAAACATCTCCCAGACCCAGCCAATCAGAGGTGAGAATATGCTGTTGCCTCAAATGGACTTATAAATCTAAATGATAAACTGTCTATAGGCCAAAACTATGTGTGTGTGTGTAAGATTCCCAGGGTGTCAAAGCAGTGCAGACAAGGGACATACTATGTGTGGGGTGATATCTCGGGCACGTCACAGCAGCTCAAATGTGTTTCTCAAATAAACTGGCTATACATCAAAGAAAGGCAACACCCAAGCCTGTTAGCAGTGCATGTGTGTGCGTTTGTGTGTGTGACTTAACCTGTTCTCACCTGATGCATACCTGCCATCGCTGGAGGGATTACCCGGCTGTAATTGAAGGCTTCTGTGTTGATGGTTATTTTAACACCTTGAGGTAAGAGCCAACCTTTGGTCTCATTAAGACTTAAGCACGTAGTCTTCAAGAACACCTGAGGAGGCTTTTCTGAAGCACTCCACTCGATGTGGCTTCTTTGTATTTCAATTACAGCATAATAAATTCAGAGTTTATAAAAGAAAAGTAGGGAGAAACCGCAGAACCATGGGGACCTTAAAGAAGATCTCATATGGAGCAAAAGACTTCTTTTCTTATCCAATTTAAACGATGGTATCTTCATGCAGTTGTCTCTTCCAATGGCAAATAATTCAAAACGGCTATCTGATGTAGTTGACAGTGATTCATTGTGGTATGATTCTGCTGGGAATATGTTTAAAATTGACTGTGAAAGTATAAGGTAACAGTTCTGAAGGGTCTTGTGGGAAAAGCATAGACCAATTTAAACTGAGAAGTTTTATACTAGATGAAGTCTAGTTTTAAGTGGCCGCATAAGTTAATTTGTCTCTCGGTTGTTGAAAAATGATTCTTGCGTAGAGCATTTAAAAAACAATTTAATCACACATACCACATTATTTACACATGAGAATATGCGTCCTGTCAAAATAACCCTTTATGATGGAGCCAATGTGCTGTTGGAATTATGTATAAACACATTGTTTTGATTTTCAGTCATTCCAGAAATTGCTACTGGTACGAGACTCACCCCTCCAAGGACTCAGTCATTACACAAATGAATTATGTTTTTGACAATTTATGAAGCTCTTCTGCTAATTCTCACACCCTCATCAGTTCTCTGAACTTGTATTGCTTTTGACGATGCAGCTTTAGAGCAAACACCCCATTGAGGATTTCCTCTGTCTTGTCCCGTTCAGTATTCTCTGAATTTGTAGGGTTAAAGTTTTATTGCTTTTTTTTGCTTCGCTCTTGCTTTCCTCTCATTTTTTCCTTGAAAATAATGTCCCCAGCTAATCCCGCCTGCCTCATCTTTGCACCTTTTGACTGTGTAATGAGAGATGACAATTAGACCAAGTCAAAAGAGCTGCACAGTGCTCTTGGCAGAGCAGACCCTCTTTTTGCCCGTTTGTGCCAAACTAGAAGCAGATGTGGGCTCTGGTGTCTGCCACAGGGCCCTGACCAGACTGCTGGAGTGTCTCAGCAGGGCCTCTGATCCCTCCTGCCATGCCCACGTCCCACTCGCTCAGCCCGCAGAGCATCACACACCGCTGGGCCTCTCCCTGTGAGACGTGCTGGAGCCCGGAGGTGCTGCTGAGCCAAGTTGCCTTGCTAAATGAGAAAAACTCCCAGGCTGGATTCGATAATGACAGAGAGCAGAGCTGTGGTAGAGTCATAAGGTAGCCTAACCAATGCTGGATCCCCAGCACTGTTTTCGAAGCCTGCCCAGAGGAACGTTGTATTACTTATGGATTGATCTTTTAGAACATAGGAGGTTTAATAGAGTTTTCGCTTTAATGTTCAATTCTAAGTGTCTTATTTTTATACAGGGTACAAAGGTCTCAGATGTTTATTTTAATATTCCATAATAAATAATAATGCATTGATATAAATTAACCCATATGAGAAAATTGTTGTCTTACAGTTACAGTACAGTACATATGTATGGCATATCTCTGATCATTTTATTTTGGAAAACGTTTATAGGGAATGTTTAAAACTTTAATTATCAGATTTGTTGGCAAATCGGAACATAGTTTATGATATTGTTGAGATTTATGAAACTCAAGTTTCAGAGAATTCAAGTGAGACTACAAGGGCTGTGTCTTTGCAAAATGTAGGAAGCATGAAACTGCATTAAAGTCTCCATTTGCTCTCAGTTTAATCTCAATGCTGTTTAGGGGAAATAATTGAGATCTCACTTTTCAGTGATTTTTTTTTCTTTCCATGGGTTGTTTGATTACTTTGTTCCTCTAAGAGTTCTAGTCTCCTCTCTGTCTCGGCTTATCACTCTCTCCCTCTCCTCCTCTCTGCCGATCTGTTCAGCTTCATCCCTCCTTCTCTCCCCAAAGCAACTTTGTGCCCTAATTTGATCTTTGTGGCAGATCAGAGGAATGTGATTGAATTTGTGGGTGAGAGAGAGTGGTGAAAAGAAAAAGATATACATTGTGATTTATCTGTTCTGACTCGGGTGTAGCAGCAGATGCATCACTGGGCTGAAGTGAGGGTAGCATTGAATTTTTGTTTACATAGACTTCAGTGTTTTGTATACAAGGGTAAAGAGTAAAGTTACAATATGATTATCCTTCTTAACGTTTTACTGATTTTGGATGCTTTCTCCAATTCTCTACCCATGTCCAATGAAAATGTTTATTTTAAGTTTAATAATTTCTTTGCATTTTTAATTCTTATTCTTACTACCTTTATTAATTTATTTACCTTGAAAACTGTTACTACATTTTCTCCCAGGAAATTTTAATAGATTTGAATTATTTATAATAAACGTTGCATTATGGCACTAATAGACCTAAAGTCCTGAATGTCATCCATGTCTAGCATGTTCAGACTATTTCAGTTTTTTTTTATTTTAAATAGTTTTTAAAATTGCTGAATCTTAGATTTAATGCCATTAAACATACATACAATACATATTCCGTGCCTTTAACTTATATAGTGTATATGGTACTTGAAAATATTCACAAATGTTTGTGTTATATAAGTTATAGCAAGCCCATTTCTGTTGTGATGTTTGTATTGCCGGCAGCTGAACCTGTAGATTGACACACTCCTGACATGCTTACTGGCACTCAATACTATATTGGCCAGAACAGAGCAGTGAAAAAGTGGGCGAGAGAGGCGGGGAGAGTGAGCCAATAGAGTGCTATTGATTTGTTTAACAAATTAGCCCTGATGATGGCAGGTGCGGTCGCCAGGGCAGGTTGCCGAGGTCAGCTCGTCATATGGTTGCTAACAGACATAATATTGCTCTGCGCTCTGATCTCTTCATACTCTCACAAAAGGCTATAGGGACACCCCTGGGAAATAAGCTGTCTATTTCCCTCTCTCTCTCTCACCTCTCACTCACTCTCTTCACACACACGCACACACACTTAAAATACCCACCATTGCCACTCTTTAAATTAACTCCCCAGAAGATTAAGCTCCCTTGATTCATAATTATTCAGTACTATCTCTCTTTCTCTCTCTCTCTCTCTCTCTCTCTCTCTATTCTTGTCTGTCTCTTCACACTTCTCCTGAGTGGCACTTGCCTTTTGGTGGACGACCGAGGGAATTAAATTAGCTTTACTGACCTGAGAAAGGCATAGCCAGATGACAGGCGAGGGAAATACGACTTGATCTCTGTCTGTTTGGCTGTCATTCTCTGTAATCTAGCTGTCTATCTGTCAGACGTGAGCATTATTGCCCACAGACCTCTCTGCGGACATGCCACTCCCCTTCTGCATTTCGTTCCCGTGATTATATTATCAATAAACACCACAGCGGCGATGGCCGCCCACACATCCCAAAACGGTACACAAGGTCTTTTCGCCAACGTCTCTCCGATGTCCATAGAGCAAGGCATCTGAGTGAAATTTAATCTGATGACTTGTACATTGAACAGGAATTGCTCAAATTCCTGAATGACAGCAAACAAATCCCTGCCAAGCCCAATCGTACTGAAGCAGCGGTAGCCACGTTCAGGTTGTAGTTCCTGTAGGGTTGCTTGGCATGAGGTTACGTGAGGCAAAAGGCAGAAACAGAGAAAACAACCTCAAAGTGGGAATGCTGCAGAGTGCCAACACATAGTGGTTTTGTTTTTAAGAGTGGGACTGACATGAAACCTTTATCTGTTTACATGATATACTGTAGCTGTTTGGTCCAGTTGGCTCGGAGGCTAGCAATAATTTTTCTCTCATATCCAGGGTCTGAAAAGCATGGGGAGTAGTGATCAGACACCGCAGACTGTTACTTTTTGCTTTTTTAATTTTCCCCTCTGAATTATTAGACATGTGGTTTTGTGTTTTTTTTATCCATTTCAGATTGTAATGTTACAATTATATTGCAGTTTTCATGGTTTGTTTTCACGTATCGAGACAGAAATGTGTTTCTGGGCAAATGTAGCTCAATTAAAGATGAGGGTAACATTATTTTGTGGTCTTATTTCAAATTACTTATTTCACTGCTAGTTACAGAAATTGTATCGCACTGGTCTGGTGAGAATGTGATTAATGCACTCTCATGTTGGTAGTACAATTTGCAAATAAACGTACGTAAATCAATAGTGTTTATATGCTGCTTAAACATTTTTATGCAAACGTATGCTAATTTGACTGATATAGCTAAAACAGTAGATAAATGCTAACAAAGCATTGCTCGGTTAGTCTTTGGAAACCCTTGAGCGCTAATGTTCAGAGCCAATCACATCTTTCTCCTGAATGCTCTCTAATGGATTGAGTGCTAAAGTCTGTGCTTCTTTACCTCAGAACACCTCTTAATGAACGTTACTCACAAGCTGGTCTCCTGATGGCCACGTTTGCGTTTGCTGCATAAAAGCGAGGTTTAACACTTTAAAACAGTTACTGCATAACCCAAGAGGATTAATTACCAAACTACACCCTCCCATTGGGCCCTATTAGGAGACAGAGCAAACATAAACACCCTCACCAGCGCGCACACGTCAACACACATGCAACATTCGCACCCTTGCAGATGCAAAGGGACCCTTCACAACTAAGCACTCTAATGATATGTCATCAATTTAGATAATGACCAGCAAAGAGATAGACTGAAGTGCATTGCAGGTAATTAGATTTACAAAGCTGAAGCTAACCTCAGGTGAAGACCAAGAGACTACATGTTTCTGCTTCTGAACATTACCTGTGGGCCACCAGCATGTCATGACATTAGATGGGGTTAGGGGTTAGGTAAAGTTTAAAACATTCTTGTAGTACAGCACTGTAATTGGTGAAGAAAACAAAGAAAGTTTGAGAGAATCAGAGCTTTTGAATAAATACATTCAAAAATATACTTCAAAACAACAGGTTTTCCTATTTTCTTATGGTTAATGGAATATGTCCATTGGTGGCACGGGTTTTGCATTGTAACAAATCCATGTCATAGGATTTGTTTGTTGTTTAGCTAGTTCTTCTAAAGTTAAACCTCAAACATGGTGTTGAAACTTTCAAAAATGTGTTTTGAATCCCTACACCTGCTAAGTTTGTGCTTGTATATTGATTCTTTGTATTTCTAGTATTCTTTGTACTATTATTCTTGGAGGGTTAAAAATGTTTAATGCAAGTTTCAATAAATTGTGTTGTTGTGCTAATTGCATACTGTACGTTTGTAGAACACACATCAGAATGACAGAATGCTAGAAAGAAAAACAGGCTGCATTAGATACTGTCAAATGTATCATCAAAAAATGTATTAGAAAAGAGCTCACACTTACCACATAGCCTGAGAACCACCAAAGAAAAGTCCCTGCCATTATGTGTGCCTAATGAAATAAACAGTGCAGTCAAGCAAAAGAGAGAATTTTGCCCAAGGGTTCAAATACTGCCAATCACTGGAAAGCAATGACTTCCAAAATACTTATGTCTGGCCAGTTCAGTCATTCAAAACTTTCTGTTGCCAGAGAGTGCATGCGTTCAAGGGGCTGTGTTGGTTTTGCAGAGTGTGTTGTGACTACAATTGGGGTCAGATTTTTTACCTTCTTAATTAGATGAGAGACAGGCTAATTAAATCAAATTCATTATCCGCAGGTCTGGAAATCAAGCGGCACTATTGGAAATAAGGTTAGGCTAGCCTTCATCCATCATGTTCCTAACTAACCAATTTACAGGCCTGACTTTTGCATGCTGCGTTATTAGCTTGTCATAAACAGTTAGCTTTAAGATCTGTGAATGCAGCCCTGATAGCGTTGGCGTTTATCACATTAGTTTCTAGCACTGTGTCAGCCTCTTTCGGCCTAAGATAAAGCACATAGTCTGTAATCGTGTTACACACACCATAGACTTACAGTACAAAGGGCCGCCACTTAAAGCAAGCCTCTAATTCACTGTAATTAAGACATACTACTGCAGCCTTTTGCAAATAAAGGCTCTTTAACATTTTTTATATAGAATTTTTTCTTTATAAAATGAATCAGACAGCATGTATATGCATTTAGGGCATTTTGCCTCATGTTTATCTCAGGGCTTGCTGGTTAAGTGGCAAACAGAACAGGCTGAAACAGGATTGTTATGTATTTACTATCAAGGAATGTTTGTTTAAAATGTTGATTTAACCTTTTAAAAGCAGAATGACTTATAGTCGACACACAGATTCTAACATGTTGACTGCTGACTATATATAACTTTAATTTGTTTTCTCTCACTACAACAACAAAGTGGGTGACCAAGCCAAAAACAGAAACACACACACGCTCAAAGATTGTTAATGTTATTATTAATTAATGTTTCCAGGTAATAATAGTGCTGTTGTTATTTAAATGAACATTTTTCCATATCAAGTATTCTGTTACAGGTCTCCAAACATTGGGTTTGTCCTTGCCTTTGGGCTTGAACGTGAATTAGAGAGTGAGACTATGGAGAAGATGATAGAGAGAACTAAGAGAGGTGATTTGTCGTCTGTGTATATTATATTGCTATGGTCAGGCTCAAAGAGAGAGAAAGGGGAGGGGTGCATGGGTAAGAATGAGTGTGTGAGGGATAGTCTCATCACTCAGAGTTTACTCACACTAAATTGAGTTGAAATAATAGGCTTATTCAAGCGGCCCTCACACAATGACAGCAAGGCAGGTCATATCAAAGGCTGGCCTGAGGGCCGGGGAGACACTGCACGGGGGGAGGGCTTTCAGGGGACGGGTGATGGTACTGTCACAGAGCAGGGGACCCCACTGACAGACACCTGGAGAAAGGGGAGAGGGATCGGGGGTTTGAACGGGGCCCTGAGGCGCTGTCATTCGACAAGGGTTGGAGGTTGATGACAGCCCTCGGGTCATTGGGTACCACAGAGCCACAGCGGGGTCGAGGGACTCCAGAGACCAGCCCGAGGTCGGTGGGATGTGTTACTGGTACCAGTCGCACAGCATGCCCATGACCCTCTCCATTTGCTCGGGGCCTGTGTTTCAATCAAACACTGTCATTGCGGGTGTGTGCATCTATTTGTGTTTGTAGCTCTGAAACTTGGGGTTCTTGCTGTGTGTATGTGTGTGTGTGCTTGCCGGCTATTTTCACTGCCTGTATTTCAAGTCATTAGTCACTCTGTGGCATAAAGTGCCACCGATACATTATAGAAGCAGCTGCTTTTCCACAGGCCACATAAGTAAACAATAGCTCACGATAGGGACAATACTGTGTAAAATCACCTCATGAATACACACACACGCTCCCTAAGTCACAGGGTGTCCAATTGGCTCATGAATACACGCACACTCCCTCCGCCAAAGAGCTGAGGGAGAGCGGCATTTGTTAAAGGGAGCGCGTCGTCTGCACATTACAATATAAAGAGACGGCATATCTGATCAATATGAGAATTCACAGCGAGCAGGGGGGTGACGGAGCGGCCCCTCCCATAGGCTTACATGAGTGTGTGCTCCAGACAGCTGGTGGGACGAAGCTCAGATGTGTAATCCATGGATCAACACGTGTCCGTCCTACTTTTTCATGTCGTTTTTTTTTGTTTGGCATGCTAAAATATTTTAGACAAAAAATACACAATAGATTTTGTTAAAAATTTGATTGTGCCCTGTATAGTTGTCACTTTGTGGATCATCAGACATCCGCTAACTTTAAAGGTTACTAAAAAGAACAGTTATTTGCGGGGAAAAAACAAGCAAAGCATCATTTGTTTGCAAATGGAACTTTGATATTTTGTATTAAATTAATAAATTAACAATAGTGAGATAAAAGGGTGGCTTAAGCATTCAAAACTGCATACCCGCAATGAATCTCTGTTATATAAAGGCTACAATAGAAATTCTCACATTCGGTTGACAGATCGAGTTTGGAGGGTTTCCTGTCACTTTCACTGCCAGATCACTTGAGGCAAAATGCATAGCTGGGATGAGAAGACTAGAAGAGATTCATAGTAACATTAGATGGTAAAATCCCCATTGTGGTGACAGAGATAAAACATCCCTCCAGATCAGATACACTGGACAGGTTGAAGCAAGCAAGCAGTGTCTATTATACAATTAATTTATTGTTCTTTTTGGCTTGTTGTTCTTTCTGATTTATTATTTCTGGTGCAATGTCTAGACACTACAGTGTGGTGGCTTATATTCTCTACCTCTTAGATAAAGTTATTTTGACTCATCTCAACCATTTGTGATTATATTGTCTTGCTAAATGAATCTGGCTTGTTTTTACATTTTATAATTGGAAATCAGATGTGATGTGTCTTTAATTAAAATATTTTATCAATAATGCAGCTGCATTAAATATTTATTAGAAGTATCAATACAGGATATAAATGCAATGAATATTGTTCTTTGTTTTTGTTATCAAGCTGTTTAATGTACACATTTAATGTACACATATAATGTTTTAATTCATATTTTATAAAATAACACTAAAATATATTGCCATTTATAGTATATCTTTAATAAAAAGGAGATGCTTTTAATATTAAATTGAGACAAAGCATAACTTCTAATAAGATAATGTAGTTTAAATAAATACTTGCTTTAACACTTAAACCTAACGTTATATTAGAACATATACACAATGTATAACATTGTGGAACACAGAGCAGCATATTGGAATGAGTTTAGTACCAGGGAAATTCTTTTTGAATCCAAGTCAAAATTCTTCTCCAATTGCATTTGTAACTGTAATTCAGTCAACTGCAGCCAGCTCCATCTGTGTGTGCAAGTGTGTGTATATGTGTGTCTGTGTCTCTGTGTTTAGGGCGGCTTTGTGGGCTGAAATGGAGAGCCTTTGGTAAGTGGCTGATTGGAGGGGAAGTCTGTTGGTTTGGCACGTGCCCTGTCTCAAGGGACATGTGATAGCCCTGTGCCCACACACCAGCGCCAGTCTGTACCAGCAGGGGCTTTCGTTTCACCCTGCTGGTGCCAACCCTGTGAAATTTCTTTAACAAAGATCTGACGGTCTGGCTTTAGTCAAACAAAAGGTCATGCATGATGCTCTTTGGTATTGTTCTGCTTGATTTCAGATGAATGGAATATGCTGCTTTGTCTCAGTTGTTTAAGGCATTTACATTTACTATTGGTGGTATGGTATCAAGAAGATTGAACATCATAGGAAATCTGATCATAGCCTACATATGCAGTAGAAGCAAAACGTTATGACATTACAACAGTATTTGTTCTTTAAGGGGAAACAGACCATGAGTGTAACTGATCTTTCACCATCAAGATCCTCCATCTGCATCCACGGTGCATCCTTACCACTGTGCTCATCTGCCTTTCTCCCTCACATACCAGAGGAGCTCAGGGGCATCTCCACATCTGACCCTGTCCTCTGCAGCTTGTGGATGGGCTTTCAAACCCAGCCAGCTCCCTGTCACGCCTGGAGCTCCACCAATTGGCCCTGACTCAGCCGAGAGAGAGTGGAGAGGAGATCAGCGACTCCTTTCAGAGTGTTATCTTGGCCAGTGGAAACAATTGTTGGACGCCTTCGTTCACTCACACCTGCTGTTTTACAAACACAGTCCTATGCAAAAGGATTCAGATGCTTCAGCGTTTCCCTTACTGTTACTAGACAAAGCCTGAGGAGAAAATTAGTTGTCTGCAAGGCAGTAAAACTGTAAAAAAAAATGTGCCATTGTTTTATTGTAAGTAAATACTCATAATTAGAAATAAAACTGAAACAGGCAGTTTGCATAAATATTTAATTGCCAAATTGTATTATTGTATAAAATCACTTTTTGAAGAAATTTGCAGCTTGTACGTTGTAGCTTCACACACTGTTCATGTGTGAATTTTGCCCCATTTTTCCCCCAATGTTCTACTGGGAATACATCTACATATACTAGCATATACTGTATATTTTTATGAAATAAGTCACAAGAACAGTAAAAGGAAACCTATGGAAAAAATATCTCTTGTTTATTGGTGGTCTAAGATGGTCTCATGTGTGTTTGTGTGTCTTTTTCCTGCATTCCAGCATCGCTTCTCTCTCCGCTGCGCTCCTACTTTTGCCATCGTTGCCATGGTGACATCTACACAATTCATGCCAGCTCCTCACACAGCAGACATATTTGTTTGGCTAGTGTAACTCGGCCCCACAATGACAGGCGCTTTTGAGCATAACACCTCCTAATCTGGAATTGAGCTTTTTGAAGGGGCCTGCTGAGCACAAATTCAAATATAGTTTCTCTATGCTAATCTGGCTAGTAATCCCCTAGCCTCTGGGTCCTGAAACATCCTGTCAACAACAACAACAAAAAACTTTGTTTGTTTTTCATTTTCTCTTGCACTTCCCCCTCAGAGAATGTAGCATTCTTTACCAGCCCTGAGAAAGCGTGACACAGTCAAACCGATAACCGAGTTCTTTTTTCCATCTAATTTCCATCAAGCCTGTGTTCCCATAGTGAAACACAGAAATGCTCCATTGGAGGCCATGACTAAGATCCTTTCATGAACTTTGACCTCTAGTCTCCTGTAGCAGCTGGTGTTAGCATGTATTTGTAGCCATCAGCCACCCAAACGTCACATTGGTTAATATGTACCCGCCGTGGCTAACATATCCATCATGGAGGAATGATGACTAGTGTACCCTCCCTGCTCTTTCTCGCGCACAGAGCTTCTTTTCCTCATTCATCACCGAAGGCTTTAATGGTAGTGAGCCTGCCAATGATGCCATGGCAACAAGGCTCTAACCAGGAAACAAAAAAACATTCTCTAAGAAGGTTCTTTAAAGACTGCACAGGTTAAGTTCTCTAGGAAATTTGGCCCGTTCTGTTGAGTCATAAAGGCAGAACATAATTTATACCTAAATTCCCACTATTAAATATTCTTTTTCATCAAACAATTCAGTCATTAATAATCTATTGCATATGCAAAATATGATACCTTAAATTATATTGCTTAGAGGAGGTTCTTTCTTAGCTTGTATTTTGAGTTTTTAATTGTTTAATTTAAGTATCATCTTTTTCTCCTATATATAATAATTTCTGAAATAAAGACAGGAATAAATGAGGAAACTGTTTACATACACTAAGACTATAGAGACTATAGAATGAATGTTGATAGAATAGATTATTTGGTTTTAAAACAATTTACTGAGAAATGTTTGAGCCTTCTGGTTACAGATTTTGCGGTCTGAGTAAATCTGAGCACATTTTGAGATGTTTGAAATGTTAAGATCCAAAATTCTTGAGGAGACACACTAGACTATATATTTTGTCTTGTTTTGTTTTTGGAGAGGAATGAGCAGACTTAAGCAAAATTCTCAATTTACACTAAAATTACTCTAAAGTCTTTAAATTTACAATTTATTAATTCTTTGCTGTTCAGGAGAAACAACAGAAATAATGAAGAAACCTCTTCTTCTGTGATTCAGTTTTTTCTATCTCTATTCTGAAATGAGTTTATTAAACAAAAGTTTATAGTGTTTAGTGTAATGAAAGTTTTATCATTGATAGTATGTCCGTAAGTCTTGCTTTCCTTGTACCCGAGGTTCCTCCTCTGCTTCATATCTCCACTGCCCTGTGAACTGACACGGGCCTCTTCAGCAGCTTTTCATGGGGTCAAGAGAGCAGCTGTTGACTTTATAACTCCGCAGAGCCTGCCGTTTCACAGCTAGCTACTGACTTTAAACAGGTCTATTAAATGTGCATTCGGCACATCTTAGACAGACAGTGACAAGACAGCTAGGGAAGGGGGTACACAAGTCTGGAATGTTCTTGTCAAGCGAACTGAAATATATCTTGCTAAAAAGAGGTGTTGTTATAGAGGTGAGGAATGAGAAAAAGGGAGAACGTTGACTTTAACGGCCACATATTCTTGCTTTTATTCTTCTTTTCGCCTTATATTCATTTACATGTCAAGGTTGAGAAATTACTCATAATATTACAGTTACATTAACTTTCTATTATACCCATTGAGTGTCGATCATAAAAGACGAAGCTGAAGAAAGGCAGTGAGGTGCCTATCAACTATTTTTTCTTGTCACATCAGATAAGGACATATGGTATCAGATAAGAAATATGGTAGATTACCACAGATTAGATGCGTCCAAAACGTTTGTCCAAATGTTTAGCATTGTGATAGGAGTCTGTCAGTGTGACAAATTTAAACTATTCAAAACTCTCAAAAAATAATTACACATGATTATGTTTTCTTTTTAAATATACATTACATGTTTTCAATACTCAAAGTAGACTTAGTGGGTGTGGAGAATTTCCTCCATTTGAAACAGGAGAGTGAATCTAAAGAAATAAGTGGCAGAGCAGACAAACAAGTCCGTATTCATCTCCATGTCGACTAAGCCCTTGTCATCACACATTCTCTTGATTTTCATCTTAAAGTAAATATCTGTCGTGTAAACAGACCCCCTCACCTCAGCATGCTAGAACCCCAATAATGACAGGGTCATTCCTGCTAATTAAAATAAAAGTAAACACTGCTTTTCTTACTTTATCCTAAAGACTAAGGAGTCAGGGGGTGGGAGGAACCAAAGACACGCATACGCAAGCATCTTTTCAGACGTAGCTTTCTTGTCTCTCAACTCAGTTGTCTCTTCTAATAATCCACTATCTATTCATCCAGGGTAAACTCCACAAGATGGACAGGGTATGGTTCTGGATGGAGTAGTGGGGTGGTGGGGGTGTCTAAGCAGACTGGCTTCTACAGCCTCTGCACGGAACTAAGGAATTTTTCATTAGTGAACAGCTGGGTCACAAGTGCTTCCAAAGCCATCTTAATATTGTGTAGGCCCACAGATTAGGTGCCCTGAAAAGGAGCCAACGCGTGATGTTCTGCACCGAATCCCGCCTTTGCATATTTGCAAAGCCCTCGGTTCAGAACACCTTATATTACTGTTTGTTTTATTTCTCAGAAGGAGGCCCTTCGGGGTCAATAGTAATTATGAAGCCCTCTACTCCAAATGTTGCTTTTTAACCACTTCAGAGCTGAAGAATTCCATTCTTTGTTTTCCTTCTCAAGTATGTCTCAGAAACTGATGGGAACAGTACACTAAATCAGTTTTTTAGTGCCCCATACAAATAAAGTGTTGTACTATAATGCTTTGAAATACAGAGGGACTATGTGCCCTTAGTATTGGGCCACTTAAACATGTATGAATGCCTTTGCACTATATGACACCATATCAAATCATGTACCATTTATTTTGGGAATAAATATGAAATTAATGTTACGTAGAATACACACACACACACACACACACACACACACACACAGAAATACATATATATATATATATTTATACACACACACATATATAACGTTACATATGTTGTATATATTATAGAATAAGTATAAATGCTATATAGAATGTTAAGAACACACTTTACAAGCAAAACATTGCAAAAAAGTTTAAGATTATAAAGCAATATGTCTAAAATGAAGGCTTGAACACTATAACTGAACACCAGTAGTCAAACATAGTGCAAAATGTCCATAGATAATGTGATAATCTACGCCTGTAGTTACACTGCTAGCACAACTAAGTGCATTTAAAGGGAACTGACTTCATACGTCCATTGAAAATGACTTCAAGTTGCTAAAACGTAATTTAAAAAAAGGGAAGTTACTCTGAAATCGACTGATGTGGATTTCAATGTGATTTTTGAGTATTTCTCCATATGTCTGCCATTTATGTGTCATAATTATACAGTATGTTGTTCCACTATTGTCCCTGTTCTTCATCTAAAGTCATGTCATCCACTAGGGCCTAATGTTAATGTGGAGGATTTGGTCTGACCAGTATTCCTTTCATTAGGGCTATCTATGGGAAGTTATGTCTCATAGCATACGTTATACCATCTGAGAGTTATTAGTCCCCACTGTAAGCAGATTGTCTGCAGTGGCCTGCGCAGCGAGAAGCGAGGCCTGTTAGACCTCATTTAAAGTGGCTTGGAAGGGTGAACCACTGAGTTATTAGTATTATTATAAAGGTACGGAAAACTTTACTGGGAGCCCTTTGTCCATTGGCTTTACAGAATCTCTTTCCTCTATCATTTATCATTTGTTCACTGTGTTTTTTTTTTCTTCTCCAGTTCATTCATGTCATTTGAGTGTTTATTCTCTTGTGGAGTTTTTCAAAATACAGTTGAATCGAGAGTACTCCCCCCTCCCTTTTAGATACTCTCTCATTTGTAGTGCATGTGTTGTAAAGATGTCAGGTCTCCAACAGGGCCAGAGAGGAGATGAGCATTACTGCAGGCTAGAGTTTCAGAGCAGAACGTTGTGATGAGAAGCAGAGCAGTCTACAGAGATCTGCCTGTAACTCTCGCCTCTCTGCCTGCTTTACGAGGGAACACACTGTAGCACAATGACAAAGGGTTTGCTACATGCTAAAATGGGAACATTTAATGATGTTTATATAACGAATCTCTTCATATATGAATGCTGTCTGATTTTCTGCAATCAGGACGTGGCTGGAAAAAAAACTTTGTAAACCAGCCATAGCTGGTTTTAGACGGTCATCCAGACTGGTTTGCTGGTTTTGAGTAGTTTTGGGCATTTCTCAGCTGGTCAACCAGATAAACCATCCGAAAACCTGTGTGGCCGGGCTAGAAAACCAACAAGACTTTAAATGAGGTAAGACCAGATTAGGCTGGTTTAAAATGGTTTTATGTCAACAGGGGAGTATTGTAAAGCCTACAAAAATCCTGTGACTCAGCATTGTATTATTTACAGTATAAATCTGACTTAGATGAGTCGGACCTTAGGTTCAGCTCCGCACGCCCACTCACTCCTCTTTTCTTTTATGTTTTGTGAGAAGCAGCGCTGTCCTTTTGTACACAGGAACTGTGGATGTGCATTGAGCATGCTCACTGGAGAGCTACAGCTGTCTAAACACACGCTGTGTACCTGTCTGTCTGATGCTCAGGCTTTAGCTGTGTACTCAAACTCCTCTGCTTACCATCCTGCTGTCCTTTTCATAGCACTACAGCCATCTCTCTACACTCATCTGCCTCTCTGCTTTTGTGAATGATTTGATATTTTTTTCTCTTCAATTGTTATCGTGAATGCATATAATATGAATGCTTATTTTTAATATGCGGTCTAATATTTAAGTAGTTATTAACTATGTTTCTAGGTTTGAGTAGTAGATAAAAATAGTTTTTGATTTATTTAGTTCAGAAATGTTCTTGGTTTATTTAGAATCAGATATGACTGAAAGTTATGACTTGAGGCTCAGTGAGTGAGTCAGATGTTTATTCAGTAACCGCTTAGCCTGATTTGTTGAGTGATTGTGTTGTGTTATTGCAACGAGTTAAGGCTAATTGAATAAAAATATGAGTTTATAAAGAAGTCATTTGTGAATCAGGCTGTGTAGGTCATGCAAAATATTTGTTGCGTGCAACTGCAAAACAATATAATTGTGTTATTTTGCAGCGCTGTCTTTTTGCATGCAGTCTAGATGGCGGGCTCACAACTCCAGTTAAGCAAAATTTCTATTGGCATGATGCTGTAGATTCAGCAGTACAGAAAAGATTGTCAGAGTATGTTGGTATGGTCTGCGATCTACCACTTCAGAGCTTTTAACCGAACCAAACCTCATAAAATCATTTGGTTCCAGTGTTTTTTTTTGGAACCAGTTTTGAATTAAAAAACAATTCTCAATTGCAGACCATAGTTAAGCATTAACTCGCTCGAATCTGTGATGTTGAGGTAAGTGTACAGGCATGTTTGGACACTGATACCCTCCCTCAACCATTGAGACTGACCCATTGCTGCTTCCAGTTCACTGGACCAGAAAGCATAACATCACTCATGGACATCTTTTATGACCATGCCCCAATATAATTTAACCACCCAACCAGGTAGAAAATGCATTGTATATTTGAATTTCTTCTCGCATTGTTATATAATTTTGGTCTTGTCAAATCCGTGGAGCGGATTCAGCCATGCATGGAATATTTTTCCTGTCAGATGTATAACCAGAGCCGCACGGAACATGTGTTTCTGTGAACAGAAAAAGAAAATTCAACATGTCATTTAACTGCTTTCCAAAAGAGTAGGACAGACCCTGAAGCAGCCGTTCTATTTAAGTCATCAGACATCGCTTGGGTTTTTGGACCCATGGCAAAAACACAGATCAGACATAAGAAATGTTGTAGAATGAGTCAACCAGTCACATTATGTATAACGACAACGTTAATGAGAAGAGCCATGGCTAGAAAGCCCCTTTAGTGATTTCCTCAGAACACAGGACTGCATTTATCGATATGGGCTACATGTTGCATTGATCACTGTGATTAGCTGTTTTGTAAACCTCATCAATAGATTCAGTCTTTAACGGCAGATTCATTGTTGTGATTGTGGGAATTTATGTGAGTTTAGCATTTCAGGTCTTGATCTCAGAAGGGTAATGATTAGCTGTTGGAAAACAAATATGAATAGCAATGCCTATAGTCAGCCACCCACCTGTGCTAAAATCTCCCAGTATTCTCAAATACAGTAAACAGTGGTGTCATAGACCAGAGGAGAACCAGTCTGGGCAAATTCGCTTTACTATGAGGTTAGACGATCTCAAAAAGTTCCTTGCCGAAATAGTGAACCATTCTGTGGCTTACGAGCCATTTGTTAGCCACAGGGCATATCATCAACAGCCCACAAGCTTCACAAATGGTTTGCTTCTAATTTGATAGATATTTTAAATGTACACGGGGACAGAATGAGAGATGAAACGTGTCTTTTGGGATCTTTCCTCGATGTTTCTCAAGAGAGAGGGTGAGACCGAGCCCAAAGATTGTATGAGGAAAACACCTCTGGGCCAATAATGAAGGTGCACATTCTCCTCTAATGTATTTTACTTTTACCTGCTGGGAGTTTAATTAAAAAACAAAGAGCCTCAATTTAAAGCCCATTACTATGCTAATTTAGTATAGAGAGGAAGGTGATTAAGCCGCTCTTAGCGTTGACTCAAGCTAGCCCAAGGGAGCATAGAGAAGACGCTCTTTATTTGCCTTCATTAGTTCATACTGTAATCTTTCCACACCAAAGAGAAACGCTGATACAGAGCAGTAATAGAGGGCCATTTCCTCATGGATTATTAAAGAGAAGTTTTACTTTAATGGTTATAGTATTTGTCTAATGAAACAGCATTTTTTCGTCTGTGTTTAAAGTTTTAGGATTTGAGTTATGATCAATTACATTTAATATTGCCCTCCCAAAATACTGGAAGTGTTGCAGTTATTCTTAAAGAATATTAAAGAGGAAAGATTTTATTGCAAAACTAGTAGAAACTTTTTATATATTGGTCGTTCCCGACCAAAATCACTCTAGTTGTACCCTAGTAGTACATGCATGCTGATTTTTAGTGCTCATATTTCGAGAATAAATGACTTTAATTCATTCAGTTTTATAGATGACAAACTCTAAAGTGGCTTCTTTCGGATGTAACCACAATTATGCTTGTAGTCAGAAGGGTTAAGGAATTGGAGGTATTATAATATGTAATTTCTTAGGTTAGTGTTCATAAGGTAGATTTAGGTTAACAGGTCATATTTGTGCATGTGAAGTGTCACAAAATAAAATACAATATCTATATACTTTGTACATGTATCAGTGTTTTCCTATGTTTAAAAATACTCAATATCAGAATATTCTTATTTAAAGGATATAACAGTCTGAACATCTTTGCCCTGCTTATGACTTGCAGATCCAAGCTGTAATAATAAAGCTGCCCTAAATTTTTCCCTACTTCTCTCTCTTTTTACTTTTCTCTCTCCCTGGCAAACCTGGTATCCCGGAGACACATTTACCAGGGATCCGTGTCACAGATGAGCCAAGGAAAAAAGGTCACAGAAGCCATGTAGCTTATAAATCAGCATAGCTAGATGCAATGCTGAAATAACTAGCTCTGAAATCTAGACCATCCAACAAAGCTCCTTCCACCCGTCCACCTGCAAACACCCATGTCTAAGATTGACACATACAGAACTCACAAGCCTGGGGGTTTAGTTAAAAAAGCTTGGGGGTGGGGGTGTTGTCTTCAAAGTGATTGTTTACAGCTGCTTTACAAGAAGAATAAGGACTTTGATGGAAATGTTGTGACATAAGAACTCATTCCGCTTGAATTGTTATGGGCCGGCGCATGTTCAGTAGAAACAGACATGATGATGGGTAGGGAAGAGACCATGTGTTACTAAATGTACAGCGATTATCCCTCTGCACACTCCCCCACACCTCTCTTAACTTCTCTGGACTCATCTTTAATCTCCTTGGGGCATGTGCTCTTTATCAGCGAGCCAAAGGCATTGAGGGAAAGGTCTTTAGTGGTTTGAAAATCATTGGCAACATGTGGTGAAAGCTTTAAAATGTTTTGTCACACTTTAAGTTGCTCATAATCTGTTCAAAGAGAGAATGCATGCGCCTCTGAGCAACCCTGAGAGTCTGTGGTTCTGAGAGAGCAGAGCAGATGAGTTGGAAGGTGTGGGCTCGAGTGTGGCCAGGTGGTGAGCTTATAGCTGTGTCAAGCTTAGCTAGTCCTGCTTTAGAAATATCTTCTTGTAATAAGACGAATAGAAAGAAGAAAGGAGTGTAAATTTTCAAATCACAATTGAAATTTGCCCCAAGTACTTAACCAGTAACTTAACCTCTAGATATTGAATTATTGGTACAACATATTAACAGAACACCTATCGCAGATTTCAATGGTGGCCATTTCTTCTGGAAGAACATAAAGACTGTGTCTGAAATATTGTCCCTTGTTAGCCAAATTAGTCAATGACTACACA
>JAZGTJ010008619.1:0-20695 GCA_036877575.1 Botia almorhae
TATATATATACAAACGTGTTTCTCTCACTGAACACCAGGCGGCACTAAAGGATCGCAAATGAAAAAGGTTAAACGTCCCTTAAATTATTTAATATTATAATAATCTATAACATATAATTTATGATCAGAATGAGCGGTTATCAAATATCATTATTATATACAAACAGTTAGCACGACTAACGGTTTATACGATCAAGGTAAAGATGAAAAAATATATATTGATTTACTACATTTGAGATACACATGTGGCGTTGTTCTAATGTAATTCAAAGCTAATTTTAAAGCCCTTTTTTACAGCAGTGCATTGTTTCAAAGCGGCTTTACATATAATGAAAAGAAAAACGCCGAAACAGGAAAATTATGAAATGAAAATGACACATCAAATACAGAATACATGGTATTATTGCACGTTTTATTGTTTAGTGCAGTAACGTTAGTAGAACCTTGTTTACGTTATACATCATATATCAAAAACGTTAGTCTTAAGTAGTTAATGGAACGTTTTTAAAACGTTACAGAATTAAAAAACGTTTACGTCAATACCGTTCTTATTACCAATTGCTTATAAGCAATACCGTTAATAAAACGTCTAAAAACTCTGAACGTACCTAGAACTTTCAAAATAACATCTATAACATTTATTACTTAATGGAAACGTTAGGAAACGTTCTTACAATCTAAAGTTGTTAGCTGGGAACATTAATCTTCGCGGTATTAAACACAAGGTCTGGCTCCTCCCAAACGAACTTCCTCAAACTCAGTCTCAGTGGGCTTCGGTCTGATCTGTTACAACGCGTTGACATGTAGATTCTTCTTTTACTTCGTTTACTCTGAACTTTTTAAAATTACGTTTATTTTAACAATGTCTGATCTGAAGAGGCAGATGTCTTGGCATGAAGATTTTACAAGAAACTTTTCCCGATTCTTTTCCAGAAGTAAATCTGTGGACAGAAGTGAAAGGTTTGTCTTAGCCGGTCACTTGCTTTCTCAGCTCTTTAAAAATAAACGGGCGAGTTTTTACACGTGGTTGTTTGGGTTGTTTGCCTTCGACTGTCGTGTCAGTCTGTGCCAGCTGGTCGCACAACAGCATTTATTCAGGCATGTTTAGAAGAAAAGGATCATTTACAGTGAGACATGGACAATTACAGGGTGTGTCTGTAGTATTATTGCTCTTTCTTCCTTCCCTCTGGTGAAAATATGATATCCAACAGCTGAAGGCAGGTTTTGGGGTTTGTAGCTGTAGGTTCATTATGGAAGTTTTTGCATGTTCCACTGATTTGTTTATTTCTCTTAGTGAGGTTAGCAAGACAGCAGCAGATGCATCAATGGGCACCTGCAGTACTCTCAAAGATTCTGAGCAGCACCTGGACACAGCAGCTTCAAAACAGGTATCTGCACAATGTGTGTTTGTTAGTATGTGTAGTAAAAAAATACTGTTGTGGAAGGACAGGCCTGTTTTATAACTGCCCCAACCCTTTATACCCATAACAACTTTTATATAACAACTTTTATAACCCATATTTTAATATCACTAAACTTGAATTTTCACAATAAAAAGTGGTTTGGCATTCTGATAATTAAACTTTGGTCTGTGTTCTTTTGGGTAAAGTCTGTTAAATTGGGTTAGTGGAAGCTGAAGCCCTTCCTCTGAGTTTGTTGTGTTTGTCAGCGAGCCAAATATCCGAGAATGGACCCGTCAGAACTCTAAACACCTTCACCAGCTTCCTCTACAGAGAAGGAGTGTTGTTTGTGTGAGTGGACGAGTGTCTATCTCTAGCTGCAGGATTATGTTTTATTTTTTTGCAACAAATAGCAGAGAAAAGAATTTGAGATTCTAATGACCTCCTTAAAAATGTTTTGAACATTTTAGACTGTGTGGGAATCTGATTTATTTATTCATTTAATCCTAATATGAACATATGATATTGTATATTATATTTTTCCTTTTATGTGGAAGGATTTTATGTTGACTTTCAAACTTAGAAGAAAATACAGACACATGTTATGCAGTGTGTGTATAATTAACTGCTTGTATATTGTACAGAATCAATGTGAGTTTTGGACTGAAGGGGTTAAATGGGTGGGTTGAGCCTGGGGGAGGGACGTAAGAGAGAGAGAGAGAAAGTTGTGCTGCTTGATTTACTGCTGACACAGGAAGCAGAAGCTCACCGCTCCTCTGCTCTCTTCCTGTTCTCTTTCCATACAGGAGCCACAGTTGTCTGAGTTACTGGAGAGAAACAGCGAGTCACACACAAAGGATAGCACGTGGGGGGGTGCAGGAGGGTCTGCACTCGAACCTCCCCCCCTCTGTGCTCCTGCCCTGCAACCTAGCTCAACTGCACCCCCTGTAGAAGGCTTCTTCAAGCGCTTGGGCAGCCTGTTCCTTTTCAGCCAGGCAGAACCAGCCGGTGTCCAAACAGACAGCCAGATTGACGCAGACATCAGCCATGTGACCACAAGAGACTCTCAAACCAGTGCAGAGACCCAGAAGACCGGAGGAGGTGTCAAGCAACAAACACTGAAGTGTCATTCTGAGGTTACACACACACAGTGAGTATTTTAACTTTAAAACATATGCAAATGTCAGATGTGTGTATTAGTGTAGTTATTGTGTCGAATGTATGATAAGGGTTATGTAAAACAACGAACGTAACCGAAAACAAAACTAATATCTGTCCTCATCCGGATAGTAAAGTGTGTGTGTTTGGCAGTAGATGCAACATCTTACATCACTGGTTTCTCTGACTTCACTCCATGTGACTGAGGTCCCGTGAGGCCTAGCGCCTGCTGATGATGTCATCTACCTAGCTGTGAACAACCACAGTTCTGTTTGATGAAGACAGACAATGAATGTTAGATGAGAGGGAGAATATCTCTATAGCTGTAAGCGTGCTACTGTAAGTGTTTCTGTAAATATGCAAACTTAGTTTCTCCTGTAATCACACATGGTAGCTGTTGATATAACAATGGTAATATATAAATCATCAGAACTTATGATATTATGATTAGAAGAACTCATAACGAGTTTATTGTGCTGTAAATGGCTGCATGTGTTTTTACTGTTATATCAGTGTATATTGTGAGTGTGCTATGTTAAACACCTGTATAACATAGTTTTGTTCCTTTTTTAGCTTATTGTCTCTGTTCATGGCTGTTATATAGCAGTTATTCAGTCTGAAGGAAAGGAGTATGTGTGTGTGGTTTTGAAATCTGTCACATTCTGTGTTTGCCTCTTTCTGTAGTTAAAAAAATGTCTTTGAGTCAGTATACAGAGATAGAAGTATTCAGTGTTCATGTGGTGAGACACATTCATGTGGTCAGAAAGGTTATGCATGTAACACCTCACAATTAAAATATAAAAAGTTAAAATGGTTAATTGCTAAGACACAATCATCTGCTCAGTGTCTGAAGAAAGGTTATACATATGACATCCCACAATTAAAATAAAAAACAGATAAAATGGTTCGTTTTTTCCCAAAAGTTTGTTCAAAGTCCATAAATAGAAACTTCAGTTCTTTTAGTTTTTGAAGGTAAACTCTTGTTATGACTAACTGTTTTCATTTTTACATTTTATATTTGTCACATTTGACTCCAAGCGTCTTGTTAGAGCGCGCACACACACACACACACACACACACACACACATACACACGTACATATACATTAAGATTTATGCAATTCCCCCTGGGAATTTAACCCACAACTTTGTGTTTCTAGCGCAATACTCTACACACACAACCCTAGATGAAATGTTTAGTATTTTTTGGCATTCCTTAAACTAACTTTTACCTACCCTACCTTTCTTTTATTTTTTATTTTTTTAAGTTTTTTTGGCCGTATCTCTGACTGTGCACTAGAGCGGATCTGACACAACTTTGTTTTCTATTATTTTAACTTACATGTACACGCATGTAGTGTTAAAGTGAATGGAAGATATGAGAGGTTTTCTGTGCTGCACACTTTGTGTAGCTGCTGCTTATTAATATTTAAAAAGAATGTTCTGAAACTTCTTTTGAATTCCTGTTTTAGTACAACAGTCGTATGGCACACAGAGAGCTCTTAAAATCTTCAGTGTGTATATTACGCAACTTCAACTTTGAGTCTTTGTGTCTACATCTACTGGTTTAGTTGTTAAGATTGTAAATCATGGTTGTGTCTTTGTTGTTTTGCAGTAAAAACGTTGCTGTGTTTGGGTTAGAATTGCACAGATATTCTGTTAATGATCTTGAACTGCTTTCCACAGATCTGAGGAACAGAGTGAAGACCATAGCAATGCAGTAGACATCAACTCTTCCAAAGATCTTTTGGAAGAGAAGAGGCGTTATGATCTAGCCTGTCCTCCTGTGGTGACGTATGGAACATATCGTGGACTGAGGGAGTTTAGGAGACAAAAGAGAAAGTGTCACATGGAGCTCCATTGTCCTGTTTCTGAGGAAGAGGAGACTACATATGCAGATGACATCTCTCCCACTTCAAATATGATGAGCACTGATAGTCAGGAATATCCCGTCCCTGCAAATTCAGAATCACAACCACCTTCCTGGATGCAACAAATAGAAAGTGCTTTAAGTCAAAGTGCTCCTCCCCCAAACACAGAGACTAGAGACAGAGATCCAGCTGTTATAGCTGTACAAACTCTGCCTCATATTACTAAAACAGACTCTAAACAGTTATTTATTTCCATAAAAGACACAGTTCACAGAATACATAAAGCAGAACAAAGTCCTTTAAATAAACCTAACAGTGGACAGAAGCAGCCTGCTCATAGTGGGACATTAGATGCAGTGTCAATGGACATGAAGAGTGGACCACTGTTTATCTGTACTGATGCTCTTATGCACTGCAAGCAGCCCTCACACACACAACTGTCAGACACTAACACAGACTCTCACACACTTCCTGCTACAGAACGGAGCTCAAAGTTTGTAAAGCTTTCAGTATCTACAGACGCAGTAGAGCATTCAGCCCTTGATGATCCTCAAACAAGCTGGAATCTAGAGGAGAGACAGTCAGAACTGAAGGGTCAGAAACTAGCTGAAGGGGATTCAGGGATGGATGAGGAGGTTCTTCGATTGGAATCTATAAAGATGGTTGACAACATTCTCGAAAATGCTGTTACCGCCTTTCAAAGGGTGGAAGTATTTGACCAGGACAGCGATGTTCTCTTAACCTGTGAACTTACAGATGGTTCAGAGCAGGTTCTGTTTGAAGGGGCAGATGGAGGCGGTAATGTAGAGAAGCAGTTCAGCGTGACTTTGTCGGGTCAGGCATTGTCGACAGCTCTGGAGGAAGCCCAAGCAGGAGGGCATAACCACATGGATGGCTGCCGGTCAACATCATCTTCAGGGTATGAATCCATTGCTGGCTCTGACACTGACATCAGGTCTTGTGTGGGCGTAGCCTCTGAGATCACCAATGTTCCAATCAGCTCTCAGCATGAGGAGCATAATGTAAATCAGCCAGCACTTCAATATTTTACAGATGAACTTGAAGTAAACGAAACTGTTTCCTGTAAGAGCAGTGGAGGAGATTGTCTGCCCAATAGTGGTGATGATGATGAGCCATTATCAGTGAATCTGCACATTATTCAAACAACAGACATTGGATTTGCACTTTCTGCCATGTCTGTATCTCTCTCACGAGAACGTCACATGAGTAATGTCTCTGTGTCTAAAGTGGAGGGAGATGGCGGGGCAAACAGATCTCAGGATATCGCCAAAGACAATACAATGAGCAATAATAGTAGACACAACCTGAATGGTAAAGCTTGTACAATCAATACTGATACATCAGTAAATCAGCCGAATCAAACCCAGTCACTCAGTATAGTGGCAGTCTCCGAACCCTTTAACCACAGTCTTGCATCTGATAAACCGAATCCTGATACGAGAGACAGACCAAAGATGTCCAAAACTGCACAGCAGTTACAAGCAGCACAAGGCCATAAATCTGAAGAGAAATGTGTCTGCTGTGACTCTGTGGCTGAAATAGATGTGATGAGTTTTTTACCATCCGAGACTGAAGTCCAGTCAGACAAGCAGGTTTGCTCAGGAGACCACGACACGTCTCAGTGGACCTCAGTCGGAGCATTCTGCTGTAATGTCATAACTGACCAAAGCCAGAGCCCATGGACAATCAAGGAAGATTTGCAGTCAGAGCTCAGCTTGGATCGAGCAGAGTCGTCAAACGTGTCTTTTTCTGGTAAGAAGATGCACCTTATCTTCCCAGGTAGTTCCAGCAGCAGCTTAGCTTTCATTCCCCAACATTCCCGACTTCATGAGCGCGACCAGGTGGATGTAGGCTTTGACATCATCAGTGAGGAGGAGATTGACATTGTTTTTGTGAATGACACAGGGCCCATGTACAGTCCTAGTACTCGCAAAGCCAAAACATACCCCTACTCCCTGTCTCCTATCTCTGAGGAGTCTGTGTGTGAGGAGGCCTGTGGACAGGAAATGCTGCAGGTTCCCTCAGTGACAGAAGAGGAACAGAAAAGCATTGAGGAGCCAGCATTGTCCATTCTCACTCTTTTACAGTCTGTCAGTGAGAAGCTTCAGTCCAGCATGATATGTGATTCAGATGAGGGTCATACCAAGTCTTTGAAAGCTGTCCATAGACCGCTGTGGGACCGCTACAGAGAAGACAGTGAGGAAGATAATGACAACTCCAGTATCCTAATGCTCCAACAGCTCACTGAGGCCAAACCTGTCCATGAGTCCAATATTGAAGATGAGCTTTGCTTAAATATTGATCAGATGGCTAAGGACAGAATACAAGAAAAACAAGACTGTGATGACATGCTGGGTAATGTTGGAAAGAATGTAAATACACCTTATAATCAGTGTTTGACATCCAGTGTAATGTCACCAGCTGATAAAGGCTCTAAACACTGTAGTGATGTGTGCCATAGTGAAAGTAAAGCAGCCATTATGGTAAGCACAGAAAGCCGATGTTTCATCTAGTATTAAATAGGTTTGCCTTTTTGTTGTTCCCTAGCTTAGTTTTGGTCTTTGTGTTTCCACAGGGACAGATTGGAGGGTTTGGAAAGTTCAGCCCTAGATCTCCTATAGTAAGTTGATTCCTTCTCTGTGTTTGTTTTTCATTAGGCTTCTTATGTTAATGTGTGCTGATGTAAGCATTATTTTCTGACTTCTTATAGAACATATAAAACCTAATTCTTATAGCACTTATAAATCATAATTCTTATAGCATTATAAATTATAATTCTTATAGCACGTATAAATCATAATTCTTATAGCATTATAAATTATAATTCTTATAGCACGTATAAATCGTAATCCTTATAGCACTTATAAATCATAATTCTTATAGCACTTATAAATCATAATTCTTATAGCATATATATATCATAATTCTTATACAACTTATAAATCATAATTCTTATAGCACTTATAAATCATAATTCTTATAGCACTTATGTCATGAGTTGTATTTATTATTTCACAATGACATTTAGCATATTTTTACATCTTTTTCTATATTCGTTCTATACGTTTTCTATTTCTATATCATTATTTTGATGTCCATTTTTTTCCATCTTTCTATCAAGTGTTTGTTAATTTTTTTTCTGTAAAGCTGCTTTGGAGTAATGCACATTGTGACAAGTGCTATTTAAATAAAGTCAAATTGAATACTTTGTGTTCAGAATCTGAGTGCCGGAGACTCTTATCAGCTTTTTCATTGCATTCCTCTTATTTCATGGTGTTAACAACGCCAAGGTTATGGGTTCGATCCCAGGGATTGCACATACTCAGAAACAATGTATAGTATAATGCAACGTAAGTCGATTTGAATCCATTCCACAATGTCTGTGTTTCTCACCTAAACCATATGTACCTACTTTTGAAAATGAGGATTGTAAAGCAATGGGGGCCATTTGTATTGATACAGAGAGATATTTGATGTTTCCTTACAAACACAGATGTTCATCTATGAAGGTCAGTCGCTCAGTGGTGGTGAGAGACGAGAAATTTTTGATGATGTGGAGGATGCAGAGAAGGTTTTGTTTCCTCATGGAGCTACGGTCCATGCGCTGAGAGGATGGTAATGATTTTCCCTTTCATTAGTTAATCCACCTCGCTACAATTTTACAACACATGCACATATACATTTATTTGGGACTGAGACTAATTTGATATGTGTTGACCGAGTCAACAAATGAACTGCTGAGGTCATGTCATGATATTTTGTATGAGTAGATCATCAGCTCTAACAAAGAAAATGTTTATATGTGCGTGTGTGTAAGTGTGCATATCTAGTGACGTGATTGTACTTCCATTTTTCTGCATTGTTTTGCATGAGTGCACAGATATCTTATGCGATGTTTTATTTCAAATGGATGCCTACTGAGTGATGCGCCTGCATTCTCTGTCTGCATTATTGAGCAGCACTCAAACTCACATGGATAAACATATTGGATGTGTTTCTAACTTTGATCCTGAGAGATTAATAATTAAACAAGGTTTATGTATTTTGCAATATGTTAACACAATAAAAATAAAATATTTTATGTAGGTTGTATGTTCAGGTTTTAGGTTTTCATGTTTTGTGTCTGTGTGTGCTGTTCACTCACCTTAGTCAAACAGACTTTGTTAGAGAGGTTTATTGCCCAAAGGGTGAGACAGGGAAGCACTTTTATCTTTTACACCCAGGTTTGTCAAGGGCTGGTCTCCATAGTAACATCTTTGGAGTTGTGTGGGTGTGATGTTAATGTAATGATGGACATGCGTTTTTATGTGTGTTCAGTTGGCTGCTCTATGCGGATTCTTGGTTCCAAGGGTCATGTGTTTTGCTGGAGGAGGGTCAGACCATGTGGACCAGTGGTAAATCTCAAAAGAATTTGGAAGAGCTCAGAAAACCCAACAGAACCAGCCTCACTGACATGCAATTTGTGGGCTCAATCAGGGCATTACAAAAGGTCTGTCTGTCTGTGTCCCTCTCTCTCTCTCTCTCCCTTTCTTTTCATGAGCTCAGATGAAGTTCTTGGTTGTTTGTTTGGTCACAACAAATTACAAATGTTCATATTCTTATATTTAGGATGACAGTGTTCCAGAGATGCATCTACACCTCAGTATGTCTGAGAGGAAAGAGATAATCTGTCTGTTTTCTAAAACAGATCTGATGGAGCAGCATGGCCCTGTGTTCCTGACAGACCTTTTCATCAAGACTGGATGGTATGAGTGTATTAGATCATCGTATCAGAAATCATTGTTTTCACTTTCTGAACATTGTGGTGAATTGAATGTGTCAAACTTTAATATTTGCTTATGCTAACTGCTGTTAGATTGTTGAATGCTGACTCGTTAGTGCTGTTTATTAACAATGCAGCTGCAGATATTTTCATCTAAACTTGATTTAAAAGATTTTAAACATTTAAGAGTCTAAGTATTATCTTAACTCACTTTGCTAACAACATGAAAATCAGCAATCCAAATTATTCTTTATTATTTGACTCCAGGTGGTTATCTTAAAATCCTTTTTAAATTTATTTCTAACAAATGGATTAAAACTGCCAGGTTGTGTGCTACTAGTGATCTAAAAGTGTGCTCAATGTGTCGTTTTGACCATATTTATTTTCTGAGAATGTATTTGTGTGTATAGCTGGTTGGTTTATGACAAGCCTGGATTCAGTGGCAATTCAGCTGTTCTGGAAACAGAAGGAAGGGTCACACCTCTTCAGAATTCCCTTGTGTCATGTGTAAAGAGTCTGCGTCCGCTAAAAATGGTACAGGTCAAACACACCTTTGACCACTGACCTCTTGCATAACATCTGACCTCAGTAAAATGCGTTACATCTTGTCAAATCTGACCTCACTGATGTGTCACATCTGACCTTACTGATAAGAATCTCATCTCCTCACATCTGACCTCACTGACGTGTGCCACATCTGACCTCACTGACGTGTGCCACATCTAACCTCACTGATGTGCGTCACATCTGACCTCACTGACGTGTCACATCTGACCTCACTGACGTGTCACATCTGACCTCACTGACGTGCGTCACATCTGACCTCACTGACGTGTCACATCTGACCTCACTGACGTGTCACATCTGACCTCACTGACGTGCGTCACATCTGACCTCACTGACGTGCGTCACATCTGACCTCACTGACGTGCGTCACATCTGACCTCACTGACGTGCGTCACATCTGACCTCACTGACGTGTCACATCTGACCTCACTGACGTGCGTCACATCTGACCTCACTGACGTGCGTCACATCTGACCTCACTGACGTGCGTCACATCTGACCTCACTGACGTGCACATCTGTCCTAATCCTAGCACATCTGTATCCTTTTATATACATATATATATTAGATCTGGCACAGCTGGAACTGTCACATTTCACTCTGTAATTTTTCATGTGTTTGTCGCAGATCACTTGAATTAATGTTTGAGATGTTGTTATACATTAAAACAGCTGTACATTGAGTCCAATGTGTGTTTTAAAACTTTTTTGTACTGTTTTTTTTTTTACTGTGTTACTGACAGGGAGGATTAAAAGTGATGAGACCTCTCGACCCAAAGGTAGATAAACCAGAGACATGCAAACATGCTAACCTTAAGACCTGTTCTCAGATCAGTGAATGTGATTTTTGTTTTGTCTCTTTTGTAGGTGATATTGTATGAGAGGGTTGAGTTCCAGGGCCAGTGCCGAGAACTACTGGATCACACACCAAGTCTGATTGCAACAGAGGGGCCTTTTGATGTCTCTTCAATACAGGTTATGGGTGGAATGTGAGAATATTTCTATAACCCTCACTCAACCATTTCTGAATTTGAGTAGATTTTCGCTAAATCAATATTTAATGTGTTTGTTAAGAAGTTTTTCGTGTAGAACTGGCAGATGATTACCACAATAAAGCTGATTTTAGGCTTAACTAACTTTTGGACAAGACACACAGGTTTACTTATCTATCTAAATGGGGACATTCCATAGACTTCTATCGGTTTTTATACATAGCTAGTTATAAACAATATAACCTAACCTAAACTCTAACCCTAACAAAAACATTCTGCATATTTACAATTAAAAGGAGACTTTGCTCAGATTTGTCAGGTTTTGCTCACTTTGTACAGATTTGTTCCCAATATATAGTTATGTCGACCCACCACACACACACAATGTAGTCTGATGTTGACTCTGTTAAATTAGGTGATTAATGAACTGATGACTGGCAGAACAGAGACTGTGTGTTATAGTATTGACACATGTACAGATATTGTCAGATTTGTTCTCTCATCTGTTCCGAGTCAGTCACATGATCATACTGGAATGCTGCTGCAAGAACAGTCTTGATAAATGTGTGTTTGTCTTTTGTATGTATATGTAGATACTTAAACACACATATAAATGTGAGTAATATTAGTACAGTAAAAATATCCCAGCCCTTGGCAAACACTTGTGTCAGTTTGTGTGCATTTATGGTTGGTAAGGTTAGAGTGTGAACTGACCAGAGACTTAGTGTGTGTGTTTGTTTTACCAGCCGCTCCTAATAGACGTGTTTTTTTGGTGTACAGGTGGGAAAAGTGATTCAGAGGTTATATGTGTGTGTGATTGCGTTTATTAGATGGGTGTGCTTCTCCAGAGAGGGGTTCAGAGGTCACCAGTGTGTTCTGGAGGAAGGTCAATACAGTAACTGTATGCAGCATTTCAGCGGGACTGAATGTATGATCAAATCATTACGCCACATTCAGACTGTAAGTTCCTTCCTTATTCTCAGGCTGGTGAAGTCTGTGTGAAGCTTAATAACTGCAGAATGACACACAGGGATAGATAGTACAAAACATCTGTGCATTTGGCACTCATTTTTATCCAAAGCAGCCTACAGTGCCTTCAGAGTAGTTCAACTCATGACCTTGACATTGCTAGTGCAACGCTTTACTAGTTGAAAAGGTGCCAAATGAGATCAGAATAATCTCATTTCTCATAAAAGAGACAGAAATGAAATAGCTGGATGTGTGTTTTATTACCCTCATGGACAACAACTGCAGGACTTCCTGGAGCCATCAGTCTGTCTGAAGAGCTCAGATGAGGAAATCAGTGTGGTGGATCTGGACTTTCCTGACCTGCAGCTTAACGGCCTAACTCAGGAGATAAGAAGCATATATGTGAAGAGAGGAGTGTGAGTATGAAATAAGACTATGAGATCATCTGTTTTCTGAGCTTCTTTCTGAAGCTTGTCTGGTGTTTGTGTATCAGCTGGGTGGCATACAGTGAGAGGGGTTTCACAGGAGAGCAACACGTTCTAGAGAAAGGACAATATGCTGGTACTCTGGAGTGGGGCAGCGGGCAGAGCTTGCCACGCTCCCTAAGGCCCATTCGCAGGGTGAGTTTACACACAGCTTCTACTCAGATGGCACAAAAAGGCTGTTGGGGGCGGGAATTTATTCATACACACAGTTGCATGTGTATGAATAAATATATAACAGTTGTCAGCTGCACATATGCACAATATGCTGGATGCACAATACTTTTAAACATATTCATCTTATTTTTATTACAGGAGGTTTGTGGGATCATGGAACCAAAGTTTTTGGTATGTTCATATGAAATGAGCCAGTGACATATTTATGAGTCTCAGAAGGTGAGATGGTAACATGCTTCTCTCGGATCATAGGTACGTGTCTACACCCAGGCATATTATGGTGGTGAGTGTCGAGAATTTGTCAGTGAGGTCTCAGACTGTGGCGCTCCGGGCCTTGTATCATTCCGGGTGATCCGAGGATGGTGAGAACTTGACAGGGGCAGCAGATTCATTGTAATCCTGTAAATTACGATCAATGGTCCTCAGATTATATTAAATTTCATCTCTCTCACTGTAGTTGGCTGCTCTTTGATGGGGAGGGTTACTCTGGTAACCAGTATATCTTGGGGGAGGGCCTTTACCCTGCATTTTCTTCCTTTGGCTGTGTATCAACAGCCATAAAGTCCCTAAAGCCCATTCCATACGTAAGTGAAAAAAGAGCAGAATTCTTAATGTAATTTCTTCTTGTAAGAAATAATAAAACATCTGATGATATTCTGTTTTAAATCGTTTCCTCTCAGAGTTTCACAGATCCGTCTGTCAGCTTGTTTTCTCTCAGTGGGTTCGAGGGGCTTGAGGAAACTTCATACTCAGAAATGGAGAACATGAGCCAGTTCTTCAGCCAGTCTCTGAGAGTCAATGGTGGCCTGTAGGAACTCAAAAACTGCTCTAAATTTTCACTATAGCTTGCATGAATTATTCTTGTAGTGAACATGTTACTCTTGTGCTGCAGGTGGGTGGCTTATGAATACAGTCATTTTAAGGGTCGTCAGATGCTTCTGCAACCTGGAGAGTATCCAGACTGGGGGGAACACAGTGATTGGGACACAATAGGATCATTAAAGTGCCTCAAACAGGTCAGCTATGAGAATGATGTCCCCTGTATTTTTTTAACAGTATCAAAGTTCAAATGTGCCTTGTTGGCCATTATGTAGATTTTACACACTACATACGTATCAGATACTCTGATACTGAGTATCAGAAAACTCTGTAGCAATAAATGGTATGTAACACTAGTATTGCAAGGGATCCTGGGAGTTCTGCTCCACAGGGCTGTCCATATTATATGTCCCTTCTAAAAGACAGAATAGCTAATGTTAGCAGTCTCTCCCATAAACCATAAATACATTGTCTACTTCAAATACAGCATATTGATTACCTTGATTACTTAGGGTTAGGTCCATATGTGTGCTTGTGAATTGCCTGGGTGCTAACAGTATGCTTCATCTTTGGGGGAGGCTGGTGTGACACTGACAGACTACTAGACACACATTCTTAGAGAGATATTTATAGACCAGTGGTGTCAGGGAAAATCAGAGGGAATCAACAAAGCAGTTGAAGTCAAGTTACATTTATTTGTATTGGACTTAACATTACACATGGTTTCAAAGAATCATCCTAGAAAGTCACACTGTGTCAGATGTTTAAAGTGCATTTCCACAGACTGCTTAATGCTGCTCAGAGACGGCATGTGCATTTACATGAACTATTATTAATGGATAAAGAAACAAAATGAATATGAAAGTAACTTGTGAAACTAAATTACATAATGTTCTTTTTCATCACATTGACTCTCATGAGCCTGGAGATAATTCTAGTTTTGTAAATCATCAAAGCTTTGAGCAAACCTTTTCTGTGAAGTGTTTATTAATATCCCCATTAGTTCCACGATAGCACTTCTAAAGTCACATTTATGTTTTCTTCTCAGCCAAAGGTTCAAATTCAGGTCCGGAACCGAGCTCTGGGTTCTGTCCTGACCACAGAGAAGGTTCTGGAGGGTTCTTTGCCAGCAAAACTCTTCCTGAGTCCAGCTGAACGCTCACTGGACACACAATGCTGGATCTTTACCGATGGTCTTTTTAAAAACACGGTCAGGAACGTGACTTTGACATGTTGGGATTCTGAATCATATTTGCTGTGTGATAGTTTGCAGCATCCAAGATAACAAGTTATTCTTCTATTTATGAAACATTATTGAAAGTGTAAACCAGTGAATTTCACATGCATCAGTAAAGACTTCTTAGAAATGAGATCTAAGAACAAGCCTGTTTGACAGACATTATTTTAATCTAAATGATTCACATTGTAATTCTTTAAGTATTTCTTGGAATTATGTCAGCATATGTTTCAGAAAAATGTATTGAAGAACTTCATTGTCATGTAATGTCAAATTATGCATCAGTTAGATAAGAACATAAGCTGTTTCATAAAGATGTTCAGATTCTTCAGTTGTGATGTTAGTGAACTGTGTGTTTAAGTAGGTGCAGAGGGGCTGTCTGTCTGTAATTGGTGCAAAGGGGTGTGTGGGGGCCAGAGTGGCATTATGGGAAGAGCATGGACGCATGAACCAAAGGTGGAGTCTTAATGTGGATGGAACCATCTCCTCTCATTTAAATCGCGGCCTGGTGCTAGACCTCAAAGGTAAAAGATTCAATTCACTGGTGCACACACTTTGAGTAAGACAAAATCTTGAATGATTGTCTAAATGTCTTACCATACGTCTTAGGTGGAAGTGGGACTGACAGAGACCATCTGATTCTGAGTCAGCATTCTACCAACAAGGCCACCCAAACATGGGACATGGACGTGTTGTGACCTGAATCAAGAACCTGATCATGTTAACAAACTCCAAAGACAATAAACGGATTTTGGTCAGTCACTCACAAGCCGCAATATTTGATCTTTAGCCATTTAGGAGACTAGAGTAAAATGTTTATTGGGTTTTGTAAAGCACATTTGCAGTACCCGAGATGTGTGTGTATTGGCTGCAGCTCTGTAGAAAAAGATGAGGAACATGCTTGGCAGTTTTACTCAAAGTAACATGCTGTATTTTCTCATTGAGTTTGGAAACTAAATTACAAACACTATCCAGTGGCTGTAGCTGCAGGGTTAAAAACTTATTCAGATGTTTTAAGTGAAACTTTTTAAACTGTAACACTAAAGCAATAGCTGTATTAAAATAGAAATGTCTTAACTGAAAAATGTACTAAAATACTGGGATGTTTAAACTTAATGTGTACAGTGACATCATAACGGCGTTATCTGAACCTGTACACCCACACACAATTGACTTACAATACATAATGTATCACAGGACAGAAAATGAAATCTTGTTTTATTGAGCTTTAATTGGCCACACTCATAAATTCCCTCACAGTTCCCAAATAATTTCATTTTAAGAGAATCAGTTTAAGACAGACGGCAAGCCGTGATGAATCCGTAGTCAGATGTTCAGATTTGATCAGGCTGTTGTTCCTGATATAGTCACATTGTAAACATCTACACTGTGTTGCTGCTAAACAAAACAGTGAAATAATCCTGTGACTGTGTGACTCAGTGTGTGAATATTGATCTGTGTGTTTACAGTAACACTGCAGTTTTGCAACTGTTAACGTGAACTTTCACAGGAAGCAAAATGGCTAGACAGGCAAACCCTGTAATGTAAGCTTGCAACATTGAGTCAAAATATTTTTAACAGACACACAGCAACCCTTCAGTCCAGAGTCCCAGTACCAGCCCCAGTTTATCAGCATCCTTCATTAGTTGCAGTTCTGCAACTGGAATGCGCTCGGAGCTCAGCAGCTGCTTCAGGGCAGCGAGATGCATTAAAGGAAAGCGCAGACCCTGAAACTGAAAAACGCAAGTAAACGCAAAGTTGACAAACAGTGCTGGAGAAAATCAATGGAAAATGAACAAATAACTTCAAATCTGAATCATTTGATCTGGCAGACCTGTGAGGCCTCTTCATCACCATCATCATCATCATCCTCCTCCTCAGGTGTTCCCATCATGTGCGTTTCTCTCTTGTTCTTTAAAGAATGCAACACAAACACGACCAACTCGGTGGCCTGATCCTAAGTACACAAACACACACAGTGGGACGTTGCACTGTTTCACTGTTTTAATGCATATAAAACCGTCATTGAGTCTCACTATGTTGTCTTCACTGGGTTCCACTGTTAGAAGAACATGCTCTTTAAACTTGAGACATACTGTGTCCTCTAACGATGGCACTTTCCCAGCTGAAAGAGAAAGACATTTATGAAAGACATTGCTGGTGTTTTCAAACACAATATACAGCATGTGAGACTCACCTGGTTCAACATCAGCCCTGTCCAGCAGGTAAGGTGGTAGTCTGTTGGAGATAAAATCTCTCCTCATGTCAGTGGAGCGTAACTCTCCGTTTTCCTTCTCTAGACGATCAGCCAAATGCCGCAGAAATGCACAAAACTGCTTATTAATGTCAGGATTGAAGCTTGGACACTAACATAAACCCGGAGAAAACACAGTGACAGCCTTTAAAATGAGATACATGAAATGTATTCACACTAATGATTGAAATGGGGTTGCTCTCACAGTGAGGAGGTTACGAGGCAGACCGCAGCGCATCCTGTGCTCACTTTTCATGGCATCAAACAACAAACTTGGAAACGCGTCTAGCAAGAAGTCACCCCATGACCTAAAAACACATTTTGTTTGACAATGTTCTGCAAGCATATTGCTTTAGCTCTTGAACAGCTGTGTTTGCATCTCTGCATATAGAAGTGTGGCGTGTACTGTGTGTAGACCTACATGTTTTGGTAGGTGCTGAGAGTGAGGTGTGTGGAGTGATCCACACCTAAAGGTGTGTTTGCCTGGTGGATGGTTCCTCTTGGAAAATAGAGCAAGTCACCAGTCTGACAGATAGAGAAACAGACAGACCTGTAATCAGAAAATGTGTGTGTCCAATAGAATTAGCCTACATTTAAGTCATAATGACCATAATGAGGATGAGTGTAACAGCAGTTTCATCTCTTAGCCCCCTATTTCTGCCAATGAGGTTTTTAATCACAAAACTGGTAACAAAACATTGAGCAAGTCACTTAACCCTGATTGGTCCCTGGCTGCAGCTGCCCACTGCTCTGGATGTGTGTTCACTCCTCACTGGCAATGGGTTAAATGCATGCTCACCAATCTAATGTGATCATTTACCGATGCAAGTGTATTACTTTAGATGAATGTCTGTGTGCAGACAGCGTTTCTTTGAACCTGTAGTATGATGTCATGCGTGGGAGCTCCAATATGTTCCTCTGGCTCTAGGCTGTACTCACGAGCCAGATGGACAGTGGGCTCGTAAAGCCTCCAGTGCTTTTGTCCTTCCAGCTGAAGAATAAAGACCTGTACAGAAGAGACAAACACAAGATTCATGAGACAACACCAGAGTGAATTTTTGTGTTTAATGATTTACAAAGAAATCTTTTTCAATTTTTGTTTCTTTTACAGCTGTGCGAGTGCCCTAACCCATATACAAACAAAGACTGGGTTAGAAGATCATGCATCAACACTTTAGAGCACTGCATACTGAAAAATCCACACAACAAATATACTGGACTGGAATATAGTACCATATATACGAGTATCACATACCTCAACATCATCGTAGTGTGGTGGCAAACCCTGAGAGCCCTCAGGTGTGATGTACACGTTGGAACCGACCAGCGAGCCGAAGAAACACTCCAAACGCTCTTGGATGCGCCACAACTCATCCTGTGAACACAAACATTAACCCCGAGATCACACACTACAGACACAATGCCGCAAGTCTTGGATCCACTCTGTGCCTCTAACCTTAAACCTTTGTGGCTGGTGGAACTGTATGGTGCCTTTCTTATGCTCAAAGTCCTTCTTCAGCTGGCTGAACTTTACATGTCCATCTTTATTTAGCACTTTCTTCTTGCCGTCTATGCAGAGGCAGACATTGAGGTCAGTCGCGTACTGCAACCCACGAGAACACAGCTGCTGCAGGTCGGACAGCTGGAAGAGAGAGCGGTAATAGGAAGCGAAAGCTTGATCTGATCTGCGTAGGACTAAAGGTTTCTGCTCCCAGTACTGCTGGAAAAACTCGTCCACAGTCATGGGACTGATCAGACTCTGAAATAAATCACGCGGAGAATCAAAGCACAGAGGCGCAGCAGCAGCAGCAGCAACGGAGTTCTGCTTTACCACGAGCTTCCTCTGTTTGGCAGGCAACGCCTCCGCCTTATTTAGTCTTTTGCTCCCCTTCTTTGGCATCTCTGTGGCACACATAGTCCATTGTAAAATTAGAGCGACAATTACTACCGAAACATACACGTCAGTACATCTTAATCAGTTAAGTTCAACGCCGTCCTCGAAACACACCGAATTATATTTTGTTTAATCTCTTATTAAATTAGATGCATCTCTTTAAAACATGCTATAATTAGTTACTTACCGAATTATAATAGCTGAAGCTAAACAACTCTAATTCACCTCGACTTGACTTACCGGTGTTAGTTTTATAAACGCATGGACCAGTTGTTTCACTACGAATGAGACCGGGTAGAAACGTCAAATATCAGTTCCGGTTTTGTTTACCGTAACGTCATTCCAAAAGACAAGTTTTTGAAACTTACTGTTATTAATATGTATTTTGTTTTAGTTATCGGCTAAAACGCTATCGGCTTTTTTATTGTCATACATTGATCTATCCGAATCCAGTTAAATTTTTTATTAAATATTTTTAATAAAACTTTCCTCTAAAACCTCCATTTCAACGATTCCACGGTACACGTTTTCAATCTTTTACAATTCATATTAAAGTTGGAGCACAACTCCATAGTGAGTTTACATGACATTATGAGATGTGATTCTGCAGCATCATTTAAGACAGCTCTGAATGTGTGAGCCTGTAGGGTATCAGATGTGCATGTGTGTATGATCAGAGTTTGCTCCTGGTGTGTCACTTTGGAGACGGTGAACACTTTGTTTCACTCTCTCTCTCAGGAAACATGAGTTTTTCACACTCAATGAGTTTCAGTGGTAAGTGCTGGGCAATCTCATTAGGGTCGGTGTAAAAAGATGGAGGAACGTGCTGCAAAGGAAAGATACGGTCACATCAGCCTAAAGGAAAGTAATCACTTTGATCAATAAGATAAAGGAGATCGCAGGTGTGCAAACTTCAAGAGTTAATGGAATTCTAAGCGAATCATAGACATAAAAAGATGTAAACACCGATTTGATTCCATTTTGATATCACTGGTAAATGACAATTTAGTGAGTTTTTCTTTACTCACCTGTAGCTCTGATATTTTACTTTCACGTGTGCTAAATTCTCTAAGCATGTAGTTTTTTCCAGCCTGTAATAAAGAGCATGGGATGAAAAAAATGAGCCCCAAAAAACTGATAGAATTCAGATTCAAAAACTGCCTTCATATGATGGTATGGCTTAAAAAGTACATCTTGCCTCATGATAAAGACGTGTGTCATTAATCCTAATCAGCACTCCGTCCACTCTCAGGAAGAACCGCAGCAGAGTAAAGAAGCTGGTGGGCATCACTCTCTGAAATCATCAAACATTTTAAATGGAATCAGTTACAGCGTGTATTTGTGCAAGTGTTTTCATACTCTATGTGATATAAAAACCAGCGCTGCCATTATTGATTAAATTAGTAATAGTTATCTGACGTCACTGCTGTCACAATCAATAGTTATCTCGTAATCTGAAATTAATTTGCAATAAAAACAGATTTACAGGAACAATAACAATATGCTTTGGAATTTAAAAACTAAACTACTTTATTACTATTATTATACTTTATTACTTACCAGTTATTCAAATAAGAAGTTAAAATACAAATTTAAAAACCAAGTGGCTGTGTGTGTACAGGTTTGGCTACACTTGTAAGGGACATATTTATAAAAATGTCCCCACAAACACAGCGAAAAACCAAAACTAGTATTTATTAGTAAAACAGACAAGTAATTTTTTTTATTGAGTACTAAAATTGAAGTGAAATATTGCAACCATTAATGAATAAATGGTGATAACGCCGCACTCACAATTTTCACACTGATCATGGACACGCCATGATCGTGCAACTCATCCTCAAACAGCAGCACATCCTCGAAAAACTTGATTTGCTCRCGAGTCTTCAGCTTCTCCATGTCAATCCTCTCTGTGGTGGGTGTGAGCTGTGTGATACACACAATGGTCTTCTGGGTAAGAGGCTGAATGCTCAGCTAGTTAAAGCGTTACAGCACAGTGTGTTTGTAAGTAGGGGAAAATACCTTTATTTGTATGTGCTCTCCAAGTAAAGTCCCTCTGTAATCTGTTGTGTATGTCCAGTCATAATGTTTCAC